>PVKA01055620.1:0-10230 GCA_004027165.1 Ctenomys sociabilis
AGTGGATGACCATAGCACTAAAAGCCCTATTTTATTTTTGAACGACAAGTATTCTACTTCTGACATTCCCAATCCTGCGGATAACCCACTACTATTATGGACTATTCGATTATATTGGATTATTTTGCTGAATTCACACACCTACAATATTTAAATGGCAATGGAATACCCATCTTGCACAAAACTAAAAAAAAGGCGACACAAATGAATGACCATTTTGTATCTGTATATACAAAATAATTAGGATAGATATACAGCTACTTTCTCTTAATTCAATGAGAAAAAATATTTGTACTAGTAGTGTTTTAACAGGATATCATATCTGCATCTTGTACTATGAATAACCACTACAAATACAACAATATGCAATGTATTAATTACTGAAACTGTCCTACTAGTTGGCTTTAAAACTTTCATTGCTATTTATTTCTCAATAAAATTAATAAAAAAGAACTATAAATGTTACTTTTTTGGGGAAACAAGTTCTTTAATAAATATGCAATTGTCCTTTGATTGTCTTACCACTGCCTTTCCTAGAATACAAGTTTTAAGCTTTAATGAAGTTCAACTTATCAAAATTTTCTTTCAGGGATTATGCTTTCGATGTTGCACTTAAAAATGCACTGCAAACCCAACGGTGTATCATTTTTTCTTATATTTCTTCTAGATCTTTTTACAGTTTTACTTTTTATACTCGTAATCCATTTTGAGTTAATTTTTGTATAATATGAAAGCTTTGTTTCTAGATTTATTTTATATTTGTATGGTCAATTGTCCCTGCACTAGCTGCCAAAAGAACAAGAAAGCTATTTTTGTTCCTTTGTCAAAGATCAGTTAACTGCCTTCACGTGTTTCTATTTCTTTGGTCTTAGTTTATGTCTGTTCTTTTACCAATATCACAATGTCTTGTTTATATTATCTTCACATTAGGTGGAGAGTCTGAATAGTTCAACTTTTCTCCTTTTCAATTTTTTTTGTCTATTTGAGGCAAATAAAGTTGTACTGGCAAATAAAGTTTAATATCATTTTGTTCCATATCATAGGATTGCCTGCTGTAATTATAATTTTGATTGCACTGAATATATTGACTAAATTGGAAATAATTGGCATCTTTTAAAAAATTACTTATTTGGTGCTCCTCAGCTCAGACTCATAGTGATCCTCCTGTCTTAGCTTCCCCAGTGCTGGGATTACAGGCACGTGCCACCATGCCTGGCTTTAGTGACTGGCATGGTTTGCCCAGGGTTCGAGGACTGGCATGGCATGCAGTACTGGAGACTGAACTTGGTCCTTGCACTTACCAGGCAGGTGCTTAGACTGTGGTGGTATTTTTCCAGCCCAAGAACTGACATCTTAACAATAGAGAATCTTTATTTTTATTTATTTATTTATTTATTTATTTATTTATTTATTTATTTAAGGAGTACACACTAGAATGAAAAAAAATCACAAGTGATACAGAGTGTCACTTAATGAAGTGATATGAATTTCATAGTATTTGTTGTAATACATAGTGTTGTCTTCCAACCAATTAGACGTATTTCCAGATACACACATGTAAAATTGGAAGAAGAAAGAAAAAATGAAAGAAATTAGGAAGAGAGAAAGTACAATTGAATTTGGAGAAATCTTTAAAAGATCTTTTCATACTTGATGCCAAGATAGGGTAGAAATACAACTACTTTCTCTTAGTTCATTGAGAAAAAAGGTTTGTACTAATATTGTCTAGACAATAGTTCATGTCTGTGTCTTGTCCTCTGAATAACAACTACAAAGACAAAATTAAGTGATATATTAATTATTGTAACTGTCCTACTAACCTGTTTTGAAACTGTTTCATTGTTATTTTAGCTTTTTTCATTAAAATGATAAAAAAGTACAATTGAAAAAAGAAGATGAAACAAATTAAAACATTAACTTCTTCTTTCCATAGACCAGCAGAAATGCACAGTACAGTTGGCCAAACCATCCTGCTTACATATATGCATAAATCTCTTTCCCCACTCCCTCTCCTGTCCTTCTCAACTTAGTATCTCTTTCCTTTTGAATAAGTTTCTTCCCCTTTCCCAGTATCTATTGTACCCTTAGATTCCATTTTTCCCTTTCAGTTTTTCACACTAAGGAGACAATGTGATGTTTGCACATGCGGGTTTGATTTAATTTACTTAAGAGTATGTTCTCTAGTTGCATCAATATACCAACAAAAGATTCAAATTTATTCTTTTTTCCAGCCGAATAATATTCCATTGTGGAAAAATACCATATCTTTTTTTTTTATCCATTCCTCAGTTGATAGGGATCTGAGTTATTTCCAGGATTTAGCTATGAAAAATTATACTGCTATGAACATAGGTGCACATATATCACTGTGGTATGAGGTTTTCACTTCTAGAAAAATACCAGGAGGGGAATAGCTGGTTTGAATGAGATCCACAATCCTAGCTTTTCAAGGAATCTCCATACTGATTTCCATAGTGGTTGAACAGTGTGCACTCCAGCCAACAGTGCGGAAGTGTTCCTTTTTCTCCACAGCCTGTCCAGCATTTGTTATTGGCTGACTTCTTGATGTTAACTGTTTTTTTCTGAGGTGAGATGGGATTTCAGTGTTGTTTTAATTTGCATTTCTCAAATGACCAGTGGTGTTGAACATTTTTTTCATATACTTGCTTGCCATTTGTATTTCTTTCTCTGAGAGCTGTACATTCATTCATCTTAGACACCAATTTTTGGGTTGGATCTTTGAATTGGGGAGAGTCTGATTTTTAAAAATTCTTTATATGTCCTAGATAGAAGGCCTTTGATGGAGAGACAATCATCTATAATTTTTTCCCAGTTTGTGGGTTTTCTTTTTATTCTATTGGCAATTTCCTTTGAAATAGAGAAACTTTTCAAAAAGTCAAGGTCCCAGTTGTTGATTCTTTGAAGTATTTCCTATGCAGTTTGCTTTTTGTTTTTGTATTCTCTGCTTACCTGTATGTCTTTAAGATTTCTACCTATATTTTCCTCCAGAAGATTCAATGTTTCTGTTATAACTTTAAATCTTTGATCCATTTTGAGTGTAACTTTGTGCATGGTGATAGACAAGGGTTTAGTTTTAGCCTTTGGCATGTGAAAAAGCCAATTTTTCCAGTACCATTAATTAAAGAGGCTATCTTCCCAGAAGTATGTTTGGCCTCTTTATCAAAGATAAGGTGGCTGAGTGTATTTGCAGCTGTGCCTCAATCTTCTAATCTGTTTCACTGATCCTCAGGTCACTTCCTGACTTTTCTTTGTTTTCAGGATTGCTTTTGATATTCTGGTCTCTTCTGGTTCCAGATGAATTTGAGGAAAGTTTTCTCTAGCTCTGTGAAGTATATGTGAGGTATTTTAACCAGTATTTCATTGAAGCAGTATAACAATTTTGAGAGTATGGCAATTTTCACAATGTTGGTTTTTTTCTATCCAGGAGCAAAGAATATTTTTCCCATTTCTCAAATCCTCTTCAATCTCTTTTCTCAGAGTACCAATATTTTCACTGTATAACCTTTTGCATCCTTTGTGAGATTGACTCCTAAGTATTTCATTTTTTTGGATGTTATTGTGAAAGACATGGTTTCTAATTTCTTCCTAAATGCATTCATTGTTTGTGTACAAAAATACTACTGGTTTTTGGGTATTGACAATGTATCCTGCTGTGTTGCTGAATTTGGTGATTACATCTACAAGAGTCATGGTTGAGTTTTTGGGGTCCTCTATGTAAAGTATCATGTCATCTACAAATAGTGATAATTTCACTTCTTCTTTTCCAAATCTTATTTATTTTATTTGTCTCTCTTTTCTAATTGCTGTGACTAATGTTTCCAGAACTAAATTGAATGAGAGTGGAGCCATTGGCATCCTTGTCTTGCTCCTGATTTTAAAGTGAAGGTCTTTGGTTTTTGACCATTTAGCATGGTGTTGGTTTCTCATAGATGGCTTTTTTGTCATGTTGACACATAGACCATCTATTCCAATTATCTGTAGGGTATTCTTTATCATGAATGTGTGCTGAACTTGGTCAAAATCTTTTTAAGCATTAATGAAATGATCATGTGGATTTTGGTTCTGTTGATGTGGTTTATTACACTTACAGATTTACATATGTTGAACCATCCCTGCATTCATGGAATGAATCCCACCTGGTCATGAAGTATAATCTTGTTGATGATTTGCTGCATTCTGCTTGCTAGCATTTTATTGAGGATGGATGCATCTATATTTATTATAGAGATTGGTCTGTAGTTCTCTTTTATAGTTAGAGCTTTCTCTGGTTTTGGAATCAGAGTAGTACTTGCCTCCAGGAATCAATTTGGGAGAATTGCTCTGCTTTCAATTTCATTGAAGAGTTTCAGAAAATTTGGCATTAAATCTACTCTAAATTTTTTTATAGAATTCTCCTATAAATCCATCAGGAGCTGGCTTTTCTTTCTTTTTTTTTTTTTAAATTACATTTTTCAGGTTTGTTTCTCATTATTGGGTTACTCAGAATTTGTAACCCAAATTTGATTCAGCTTTGGCATTTCATAGGTGGCTATAAAACTGTAGATTTCCTCTGTGTTTTCCATCCTATGAGAGTAGAGATTTTGGAAGTAGGTATTAATGATCTTTTTAATTTCTCTAGGGTCTTTAGTAATTTCACCTTTTTCATTATTTCATGAACTTGGGTCTTTTTTATTATTTATTTTTATATTTTATTTTTAATTCATTTTAATGAGAAAAAAGATAAAATACAAATGAAACAGTTTCAGAACAGGCTAGTAGGACAGTTACAATAATTGATACGTTGCTGTTGTCTTTGTAGTAGTTATTCAGAGGAAAAGATGGAGACATGGTATCTTGTTTAAACAGTATTAGTACAAACCTTTCTTCTCCTTGAACTAAGAGAAATTAGCTGTATATCTATCCTAATATATATATATATATATATATATATATATATATATATATATATATATATATGTGCTGTATTTGTATCATCCTTTTTTGTTTTGTTTTGTCAGAGATGTGTGTTCTTTGCTGTTAGAGAAGCTGTATTTGGAGAAGTCTTTACAACAACAACTAAAAACAATTGAGTCAGATAGTTAGGGCAAACTGAACAGCATATGCTGCAGGGTACTAGGCAGCTTTTCTTCTGGATGGTTAACAACCTAAGTTCACAGATCAAAATTGGAGAAATAGAAGAGCCACAAGGCCAGCCAACATTTTGGCCTTAGCCTTTCAAGGTCAGCGAAGCCTCAGAACATAGGAGAACCTGTACTGCAACATCATGAAACTCAGTTGAGCTCCAAATTTTCTGAACAAGGAGATTATGGAGCCACAGAGGAAAGAGATCGAAGTTCTGTAGTGCCTGGGGCGAGTCACATGGAGAGAAAACTTTCTCTCAGGCTCTCAGAGAGAGTAAACTAGTCAAGCATTGGCCGTGAACCATCCACATGGATGACACAGAAAAGAGTAAGGTACAGGATTAGAAGATAAACCCTGAGAGGACTTCACTGACCTCAACAGTAACAAAGACTACATGTTTTGGTATATAGGGCTTGCTCTATCTCAGTCTTAACCATCCAGCAGAAAAGTATAAAAATGAGGTATACAGCACAGGACCATAGTAAAAAGTTGAGCTGTAAATGGCTATAGTCTACAACTTCTTCAGATAACTCACTATTATTGTGGAATGCTGGACTGTGTTGGATTGTGTCGCTGAGTTCAGGCACCTAAATTAGTTGAATGACAATAGAGTGCCCATCTTTGACAGGTTTAGACAAAAAAAAAAAGGATATAGAAAGGAAGAATCATGATGTGTGTGTATAAACAGTACAGTTAGGATAAATATGCTGTGCTTCTGCATAGTTCTATGAGAAGCAAGATTTGCACTAATAGTGGTTGGACAAGATATTATGTTGGCTTCTAGTACTATGGACAACCACTAGGAAAATAACAAGGTAGAAAGTATTAATTATTGAATCTGTGTTATAATTCAGGTATTAAAAAATAGCATAAGTGAACAGCTACACTCTCTTAATTTACTGATAAGAGACATTTGCTATAACGTCTGTAAGTATGTCATGTATGCATTTTGTACGATACCAAAACATTATGAAAACAGTTTGCAATGTATTAATTTATTGAATCTGTCCTGTTAATGTGTCTTGAAACTGTCTCATTGCTCTTTGTACTTCAATAAAATAAAATAAAATAAATAAAAAAGAACTTTTTCATACTTGACACCAGCCCAAAGATTGTAGGTACTTAAATTCAGCAAAATAACACAATATAGTCTAATATCACATAATAATAATGAGTTGTCAGCACAAATGGCAATTGTCCGAAGTTGATGAATTGAGCCTTTCACAGCTCAGCATATTAATATAACTTTACTTTTTAAACCTCACAGTCACACTTTTCTGCAGGATGGTTAAGACCAAGTTAAAGCAAGACTTATGTAACTAAACATGTAGCTTTTGCTATCTGACTAGTTCAGCCAAATCACCTCAGTATTTACCCGGGAACCATGTAGAGCAACTTGTGGGTGTTTTGTCAGTGTCGGCCATCTGGATGAGTCACAGCCATTGCTTGACCAATTTGCTCCCTGTGAAAGCCTGCGAGAATTTTTTTCTCTAGGTGACTCTTCTTAGGCACACTCTACATCACTGATCCCTTCCTCTGTGGCCCATAATGTCCTTGATCAGAAAATTTGGGACACCACTGAGTGGTTACAGGTTATAACAGCAGAGGTTCTTTTAATGTCCTGAGTCCTCACTAACTTTGAAGGGCTAGGGACAAAATATAGGCTATCTTTTTATCCCATCTATCTGTCTAAATTTTAGTCTGCAAACTTTAGTTGTTAAACATCCAGAAGAGTAGCTTAATGTTATTATTATCCTATAACAGAGGCAGTTCAACTTAACATCACTGTCTATCTGAATATCACATATCTTCAACATAAAATGGAGCTGCTGTTTTCCAACCACCATGGATATTCTAAAATCTTAATCCCTATAGAATGTTTAAAAACAATTATACATTTTTTACACAGAAATTTAGAAATCAAACCATATACAACATTTTAGCAGTACAATCTTGCTGCATTTTGTTTTTCTTGTTTCCTGTTTATCACCTTTTTAAAAAATAGACATTTACTTTAAAGAGAGTATAGCAATAATTGATATGAAATTAGTAGCATTACACATTTAGAAGACAAAAATGGCAAGTACTTTAAGCATGGATTTAGTACTACACATTGCTGTCCATATTGTAGTTGTTTAGTTCACAGATATCAGCATATAGTTAGCCAGGGTGAGAATTCTACGCATTAACTACTATTTTCAAAAACCTGATGGGAATTTTTAGGAACATTGCCTTAACCATCTTGTTTACATAAATGGTTTTGCCCCTACCATATTTCCTGAATTTTGTCCTTTCTCTCTTTATTGTTTAATCCTTAACTTCTCTCTTTCCATTTAATTGTGTTATACGTTTCAATTTTTATTTCTTCTTTCAAGTTCTTACACTAGGGAGATAATGCGATATTTACACATATGTATCTGGCTTATTTCACTTGTTAGTATAGTTTCAGGGGGCATCCACTTACAAAAGCTTCAAGTTTGTTTTGCTTTATAGCTGAATAATACTCCATTGTATAAAAAGACCACATCTTTTTCATCCATTCCTCAGGTGACAGGCATTTTGGTTGTTTCCAAGGTTTGGCTAAAACAAATTGTGCTGCTATAAACATAGTTACACATATATCACTAGGATACGATGTTTTCAGTTCTTTTGGCAGAATTCCAAGGAAGGGAATAGCTGGATTGAGTGAGATTTCCAGTTTTAGGTTTTTTTTGCAGAACTGTGGATTGAACTCAGGCCCTTGAGCTTGGCAGGCAAGTGCTTATTCTACTGAGCTATCTCCCCAGCCCTCAATTTGCATTTCTGGAATGGCTACTGATGTTGAGCATTTTCCATGTATTTATTTGCCTTTGTACTTCTTCCTCTGAGAAGCGTGTATTCATCATGGATGCCCATTTTTGGATTGGGTCTTTAAATTTTGGGGCCTTGATGCTTTTTTTTTTTTTAAGTTCTTTGTAAATTCTAGATCGAAGACTTTTGTTTGAGTGATATTTTCTGAATTTGTGGATTGTCTTTTCACTCTGTTGGTGATTTCTTTTGACATGCAGAAAATTCTCAATAAGAGGAGGTCCCACTTTTTGATTCTTTCAAGTACTTTCTGTTCAGTTTGATTTTTGTCCATGAAATGTTTGTCTACCAATATGCTTCAAGATTTCCATGTACTTTCTCTGCCAGGAGATTGAGTGTTTCTATTTCAATGTTTATAATTTGTTTTGACTTTAGTTTAGTGCATAGTGATACACCCAGGTCAAGTTTTAGTGTTTGGCATGTAGAGAGCCATATTTTCCAGCACAATTTGCTAAAGAGGCTATCTTTCTTCTAGTAAGCATTTTTAGGCCCTTTGTTGAAGATAACATATCTGAGTGTGTTTGTAGATGTATCTGCATCTTCTATTCTATTCCATTGATCCTTGGGTCATTTTTTTTTTTTTTTTTTTTGCCAGTATCATGTTGATTTTATCACAGTAGCTTTGTAGTATAATTTGAGCTCAGGAATGGTAATGCCTCTACTTTGCCTTTGCTGCCCAGGATTGCCTTTGCTATTCTAGGTCTTTTCTACTTCAAAATAATTTTAGGAATGATTTCTCTAGGTATACTAGGTATATTGGTAATATTTTGATAGGGATTGCATTAAAACCATATAACAATTTTGGGAGTATGTCCATCTTCACAATGTTGGTTCTTCTTTTCCAGGAGTAGGGAATATCTTTCTATTTCCTGAAATTGTTTGTGATTTCTCTTTCCAGAGTACTCTAATTTTCACTGAAAAGATCTTTTAGTTCTTTAGTTAGAGTAATTGCTAAGTATTTCATTTTTCACAGAACTATTGTAAAGGGTATTGTTTCTCTAAGTTCTCTTTTATCATGTTTGTTATTTGTGTAGAGGAATGCTATTGACTTTTGGGTATTGAGTTTGTAGCCTGCTATGATACTAAAATTGTTTATTAATTCTAGGAGCTTCTCAGTGGAGGTTTTTGGGTCATCCAAGTAGAGTGTCTTGTCATCTGCAAATAATGATAGTTTAACTTCTTTACCTATTCTTATTCTATTATTTCTGTCTTTGGTCTAATGGCTCTAGCTAATAATTTCAGAACTATGTTGAACAGGAGTGGTGATAGAGGACATCCTTGTCTTGCACCTGAACTGAGAGTTCAAGACTGCATTTTTTACCTATTTAAATTATGATTGCACTTCAATTGTCATAGATGGCTTTCATTAGATTGAGGTAGAAGCCATCTAGTCCAGTTTTCTGTAGGGGTTTGATCATGAATGAGTACTGGACTTTGTTAAAAACCTTCTCTGCATCAATTGAGGTGATCGTGTGATTTTTGGATTTCACTCTATTGATATAATGTATTACCTCTAGAAAACTGTATGTTAAACCATTCTTGTATTCCTGGGATGACTTCTACCTGGTCACAGTGTATAATCTTCTTGATGTTTCTCTTCATGTGACTCTACCCAGGCACACTATAGAACTTCAATCTCTTTCGTCTGTGGCTCCATAATCTCCTTGTTCAGAAAATTTGGAGCTCACCTGAGTTTCATGATGTTGCAGTACAGGTTCCCCTATGTCCTGAGTCTTCGCTGACCTTGAAAGGCTAGGGCCAAAATGTTGGCTGGCCTTGTGGCACTTCTATTTCTCCAACTCTGACTTGGGATCTTAGGTTGTTAACCATCCAGAAGAAAAGCTGATTAGTATCCTGCAGCATATGCCATTCACTTTGCCTTATCTGACTCAATTGATTTTAGTTGTTGCACATTTCCTTTTGTATTTCTGCTTTTCGCTTGTTATACTAGGGAGATTATACGATATTTACACATATGTTTCTGGTTTATTTCACTTATGAATATATGTTCAAGTGGCATCCACTTCAGTATAAACGCTTCGAACTTATCATTCTTAATAGCTGAGTAATACTCCATTATATAGAAATACCACATCTTTTTCAACCATTCCTCATGTGATGGACATCTTGGTTGTTTCCAAGATTTTGCTATCACACATTGTGCTGCTATAAACATAGGTACACATATATCACTATGATACAATGTTTTCAGTTCCTTTGGGAAAATTCCCAGTAGGGGGA
>PVKA01055621.1:0-10237 GCA_004027165.1 Ctenomys sociabilis
CATTATATAGAAATACCACATCTTTTTCAACCATTCCTCATGTGATGGACATCTTGGTTGTTTCCAAGATTTTGCTATCACACATTGCGCTGCTATAAACATAGGTACACATATATCTCTATGATACAATGTATCCAAATCCTTTGGGAAAATTCCCAGTAGGGGGATAGCTGGCTTGAATGGGATTTCTAGTCCTACTGTTTTGAGGAGTCTCCACACTGACCTCCACAATGGTTGTACCAGTCTACATTCCCGCCAGCTGTGGAGAAGCGTTCCCTTTTCCCCACAACCTCTCCAACATTTGTTGTTGGTTGATTTCCTTATGATAGCCATTCTTTCTGGAGTGAGATGATATCTCAGTGTTGTTTTTATTTGCATTTCATGGATGGCTAGCTATGTGGAGCATTTTTTCATATATTCGTTCGCTTCTTTAATTTCGTCCTCTGAGAAGTGTGTATTCATCTCAGATGCCCATTTTTCAATTGGGTCTCTAAATTTGAGGGCCCTGTTATATCTTAGTTCTTTATAAATTCTAGACAGTAGAATTTATAAATTCTGTCTGATTGCTTATTAGTTAGGATTTTTTCAAAATTTGTGGGTTGTCTTTTCACTCTGTTGACAATTTCTTTTGACATGCAGAAGCTCCTTAAGAAGAGTTGATCCCAGTTGTTGGTTCTTTCAAGAGCTTCCCGTGCGAATATATGTTTGTTCATGAACTCTTTACCTACCCCTATGTCTTCAAGAGTTCCTCCTACTTTCTCTTCCAGGAGATTGAGTGTTTCTGTTTTAAGAAAAACTGAGTCTTCAGTGGCACAGGAACTCAGGAGATAAATGAACTTTATTTGAAATGCCAGTGAACTCATAGGGAATAATCTCCAAAGTCCAAAATGCCTGTCTCTTTTACAGGGCAGCCACTGAGAAGCTCACTGAAGCTAAGATAAGTAGAACTGTTAGGTTTCGGGATACTAACTTTGTGGTGAGCACAGATGCATGTAGTAGCATTGTTATCTTTGAAACACTTGAAGAAATTATCATATTGGAAAAAATCTGCAGTTTGAGGAGTTCGGGAAAAGAATGTCTGTAACTGCTGCTAATAAAGTGACTGCAATGAGGTCAGATTTTCTGTCTTATTACAATAAGCGAGCAATGATTTACAGCGTAAATCACATACATCACATATTACATCCTTTTATATAAGGGAACAGCACATCTGAACCTTTGGGTACCTTGGGGAGGATGGATGTGTGTGTCCCGGAACCAATCCCCCATGGACACCAAAGGACAAAACAATTTTTTAAAGCCTTCATCCATCCTCCACTCAGATCCAAACAGTAACCAAGTTCACACTCTATCCTCAGTGCTATAGGGCCTGAGACAGCAATGAAAGTTGCTAATTTGGTGACTCATGGAGACCCTATCTCAGAATAAAAAATTTAAAATGGGATGCAGCTATAGCTCAGTGTGAAGCCCTTGGTGAAATTGGAGAGAAAGAAAAGGAAAAAAGGAGCAGAAGAAAGGAGTGAGGATGAGGAATGTGGATAGGGAGGGAGGGAAAGAGGGACGGTGGGTGAGCCAAGAGAAAGGGTTAGTGAACTGATAAATAATAATATAATCACAATGGAGATCCAACATGACTGGCCAGAGGAGTCGCATCAGAGTCGGTCAGGAGGCAGCCACTGAAACCACAGGTGCCCTCTAGTGGCAGAGCTCTTACAACCTGAATCAGAAAATTAATCACAAAGGCAAGAAGAAATGAAGGAATGAACATCACCGAGGCTGGGCTTCTTGGTCAGACTCTTCACATACCAGCCCCTTCCATCATCTCTCCTCCACATACAGAACACTGCAGCCCCACAGATCCTCACCAGCTCCTAGGGGGCAAAAGCAGACGCTGTAAACCAAGAGAACAGGTTAGCAAGCACATAGGGCCTGTGGACCTTCTGCTCAGGTCTGCACTCCTGCCCACAGACTCGCAAGATCCCCTCAGGAGAGTGAGTCAGCCATCAACTCTTGTGGCCCCATGTCTCTGAGAAAATTTGTTGGTCAACACCAGAGATGACCCATAGGCACACATACACTTTCTCCAACTCCCAAGGACCCACACCCCAGCACCAGCACACCGCTTCATGCCATGGACACCCACCTGCAAGTAAACCAGCCTGCAGACTCTACCATCACTCCTGAGGTGGAAAGATGCCCTAAGGTGATCCCAGGGACAGTGTCAGCTTCTGTCTGCAAACAAGGAGAGATTTCTGGAGATTGGGTTGGTTTTGAGTGGAAGGAAAAAGGGGACTTTGGTGTGGCTGCTTGAATTCAGACTGCACCCAAGGTAAGCAGAGAGCTGTGTGAACACTTAGGCTTTTTGGCATAGTGGTCCTAGGGTGGCCTGAGCCCTCACCAAATTCCTTGGGGCTTCTGTATCACCTGCCCCCCTGCAATACTAGGCCACCACCTCCCACATGCATGACCCCAGCAGCCTGCTCTCAGGTCCAGCACATAATAAATTAACATTTCTATCGAAATCTCAATGTTTCATGGTGTGCTTTTTGGCAAATACTATGCTGAACCTACTAATGTTGACTCAGCTCTAAAAAATATGTCTGAATCTTGCACTATGAATAATGACTAAGATGACAACAAAATGCAATGTAGTAATTATTGAGACTGTCCTACTAATCAGTTTTGAAACTGTCTCATTGCTATTTGTTTCTCAATAAAATTATTAAAAAATAGAGACCCAGTGCAGCTCGGCCAGTGAGTGAGAGCCCCAGAGGTCAGTGCTATACAAAATGACAAAGACAGGGAGAAAAATGCAATCTCAGGCCTTGAGTCCACCAGTAAGTCCAGAGGACACTAGCTCAGCTGAAATGAATAAATTAACAGATACAGAAGCAAAAGAACAACACCAAAGAGGTATAGAGGAACTCAGATGTGAAGTAATTCCTGAAATAAAGAAATATATGAAAACATAGCATCTGAAATAAAGAATCAAATGTAGAAACATCAAAGGCAAAAACCAATGTTCACCCAGAACAAGAGCAGAGAGCACTATTCCAGCTGAAACGTATGAACTAACAGCACTGAAGCAAAGAAATAACAGCAGAAATCTCATGAGGAACTCAAAGCAGCAATAATTTCTGAAATCAAAAAAGAATTATTTGAAAAAAAATAATTCTTTGAAATCATAGCATCTGAAATACAGAAACAAGTCTGGAAATATATAGAGGAAAACCAACTTGGAAGAAACTCTGCAGAAAAAGAATTAATAACTACCTCTAAAGAACACATGGATAAAAAAATAGAGGAGATCATAAATATGATGGATTCCTTGAATGAACAACCCATAAAAGAAATAGAACACATGAAACAGAGTCAGAGAGATATACAAGAACTAAAAATATCAATCACGAGTCTACAAAACCATTTGAGTGAAAGCAAAGACAGAGTTTCAGATCTTGAAGACACTGGTGTAGCTAGTGAAAAGGTGAAAAACGATCTCTTAAAAACAACAGGGATGCAAGAAGAAATAATCCATCACCTGCAAGATGATGCCAGGATGAACAATGTGAGGTTAATTGGTATCAATGAGAATGAAGGACTCAATACAAATGACATAAAGAGAATCTGGGGAGAAGCAATCGGAGAAAACTTCCCAAATATGAGGAAATAATCCAACATTCAGGTCACCAAAGCATACAGAACATCAAATAACTTCAACCCAACTAAAAACACACGGAGACATATAATAGTCAAGATTCCAGAAATCCAACACAAAACCCATCAGAATTACAGCCGACTTCTCCACACAAATCATGAAGGCAAGGAGAGCATGGAGCAGAGTTCTTCAAGTCCTGTAGGAAAACAAATTCCAGCCCAGACTATTATACCCTGCAAAACTCTCTTTCGAGGTTGATGGAGAAGTGAAATTCTTCCACGACAAAGAGCAACTAAAGAATTTCATGATGACAAAGCCATTCTTTCACAGGCTGCTGAACGATGTTCTAGAGAGAGACCACAATGACCAGAACTCCACGAATGAGAATGGAAGGAACCCACTAAACAGGACAGACAATTAAACACAGGATACAAAGGAGTAAACAACAGCAGGTAAATATCATGACAATCATAAGTCAACACATTTCAATTATAACCATCAATGTAAATGGACTCAATTTACCAATTAAGAGAAATAGACTGGCACAGTGGATTAGGAAACAAAATCCAACAATATGCTGTATACAAGAAACATACTTAACTCAAATGGACATTCGTATGCTCAAAGTCAAAGTAAAACAATACTACATGCCCCACCTCAGAAAAAAGCAGGAGTAGCAATTCTGTTCTCAGACAGTCTCAACTTCAAACCAAGAAGAATCAAATGACACAAAGAAGGCCACTATATATTAGTCAGGGGAAAAATTCAAGAGCAAGAGGTAACACTCATAAATATCTATGCAACAAACACAGGAACACCAAACTATGCAAGACAAAT
Organism: Ctenomys sociabilis; assembly: GCA_004027165.1. Taxonomy (NCBI): domain Eukaryota; kingdom Metazoa; phylum Chordata; class Mammalia; order Rodentia; family Ctenomyidae; genus Ctenomys; species Ctenomys sociabilis. The sequence goes on from PVKA01055621.1 coordinate 4,493, forward strand.
TTTAATGGACATGAAAAACCTAATATCTAAGACCACAATCTTAACAGGAGACCTTAACACCCCCTTATCTCAAAAAGATAGATCAACCAGACAAAAAATTAGCAAGGAAGTAGCAGAACTGAACCAGAGGTTGGAACAAATGGACCTGGTGGATATATACAGAGTGTTCCACCCAACCACAGCTGAATACACAATTTTTTCAGCTGCACACGGGTCATTTTCCAAAATAAACCACATACTTGTCCAGAGGTCATGCGTAAGTATGAGCAAGAAAACAGAAATTATCCCATGCATATTATCTGACCACAGTGCAATGAAACTGGAACTAAATAACAAAAGAAACCAGAAAAACCCGCTAAATATATGGAAATTAAACAACACCCTACTCAGTAATCAATGTGGCACAGAACAAATTAAACAAGAAATTCAACAGTATCTACAATTCAATGAAAATTCAAGCACAACTTACCGGAATTTATCGGATACAAATAAAGCAGTTCTGAGAGGGAAAATCATAGCTATGAACTCACACATTAGGAAAACAGAATGGGAACAAATAAACACCCTAATGTTGTACCTCCGACATCTAGAAAAAAGAGCAAACGAAACCCAGAGCACAAAGACAGGAAGAAATCATAAAGATTAGAGCAGAAATTAATTCAATTGAGATGAAGAAAACAGTTCAAAGAATCCACAAATCAAAAAGTTGGTTCTTTGAAAGACTAAATGAAGTTGATAAGCCTCAAGTCAACTTCATCAAAAAGAGGAAAGAAAACATTCAAGTACATGCAATAAGGGATGCAAAGGGTGAAATCGCCACAGTACCAATGGAAGTTCAGAAGATTATTAATAGTTATTTCAAGAATCATTACGCCCACAGAATAAAAGACACAGAATAAATGGACAGATTCCTAGAAAGGTACAAATTACCAAAACTGAACCACGAAGATATAACAATTCTCAATAAGCCAATAACAGCCAATGAAATATGAAATGTAATAAAAAGCCTAGCAACAAAGAAAAGTCCAGCTCTTGATGGATTCTCAGCTGAATTCTACAAGAAATTTATAGAAGATATAATTGCTACACCCCTCAAACTCTTCAATGAAATTGAAAAGGAAACAGTCCTCCCAAAATCATTTCTGGAGGCAGGTATTATACTGATTCCAAAACCAGGGGAAGACACATCCAAAAAGGAGAACTAAAGGCCAATATCCCTCAATAGATGCAAAAATTCTCAGTAAGATCTTAGCAAATAGAATACAGCAAATCATCAAGAAGATCATACGTCATGACCAGGTAGGATTCATCCCAGGGATGCAAGAATGGTTCAATATTCGAAAATGTATAAATGGAATACACTATGTTAATAGACCGGAATCTAAAAACCACATGATCATCTCACTTGATGCAGAGAAATTTTTTGACAAAGTCCAACACTCATTCATGTTCAAAGCCCTACAGAAAATTGGAATATATGGACTCTACGTTAACTTGATAAAAGCCATCTATGACAATCCAAAAGCTAATATAATCCCAAATGGGGAAAAACTGAAATTTTTTACTCTCAAATCAGGGAAAAGACCTCTAACACCCTCCTATTCAATATAGTCTTGGAAGCATTAGCAACAGCCATTAGAAAAGAGGGAGAAATAAAGGGAATAAGAATAGGTAAAGGAGAAATTAAATTGTCACGTTTTGCAGATGACGTGATACTTTACTTGGAAGACACAAAAAATTTCACCAAGAAACTACTAGAATTAATACAGAAATTCAGTAGCATAGCAGGATACAAAGTCGATACTCAAAAGTCAATAGCATTTCTCTACAGAGATAACGCGCACACTGAAAGGGAAACAAGAGAAACAATATCTTTTACAGTAGCACCTCAGAAAATGAAATACCATGGAATTCACTTAACCAAGGAAGTAAAAGATCTTTTCACAGAAAATTACAATACCCTAAGAAAAGAGATTATAGAGGATTTCAGAAAATGGAAAGATATTCCATGCTCCTGGATAGGAAGAACCAACATCGTGAAGATGGCCATACTCCCAAAATTGCTATACAGATTTAATGCAATCTCTATCAAACTGCCACCTACATACCTCCCAGACCTTAGAGAAACCATTCCCAAAATTTGTTTGGAACCAGAAATAACCTAGAATAGCAAACGCAATCTTGGCCAATAAGACAAGGCAGGAGGCATCACAATTCCTGACTTGAAATTATACTACAAAGCTACTGTGACAAAATCAACATGGTACTGGCAACAAAATAGACCTGAGGATCAATGGAATGGATTAGAAGATGCAGAGGCATCTACGATCACACTCATCCATCTGATCTTCCACAAAGGGGCCAAAAAAGCTCACTGGAAGAAAGACAGCCTCTTTAACAAATGGTGCTGGACAAACTGGCTTTCTACATGCCGAAAACTAAAAGTTGACCCAGCTCTATCACCGTGCACTAATTTAAGGTAAAAGTGGATTAAAGATCTAAACATTAAGACAGAAACACTCAATCTCCTGGAAGAGAAAGTAGGAGAGACTCTTGAAGACATAGGGGTAGGTAAAGAGTTCATGAACAAACATATATTTGCACGGGAAACACTTGAATGAATCAACAACTGGGATGAAGCTTTGAGGAATTCCTGCACATCAAAAGAAATTGTGGACCAAGTGAAAAGACAACCCACAAATTTTGAAAAAATCCTAACTAATAAGCAATCAGACAATGGTCTGCTGTCTAGAATATATAAAGAACTAAGATATAACAGGGCCCTCAAATTTAAAGACCCAATTCAGAAATGGGCATCTGAGATGAATACGCACTTCTCAGAGGATGAAATTAAAGAAGCGGATAAATATATGAAAAAATGCTCCACATCGCTCGCCATCCATGAAATGCAAATAAAAACAACACTGAGATACCATCTCACTCCAGAAAGAATGGCTATCATAAGGAAATCAACCAACAACAAATGTTGGCGAGGTTGTGGGGAAAAGGGAACACTTATCCTCTGCTGGTGGGAATGTAGACTGGTACAACCATTGCGGAAATCAGTGTGGAGACTCCTCAAAAGAGTAGGACTGGAAATCCCATTCAAGTTGGCTATCCCCCTACTGGGAATTTTCCCAGAGGAAATGAGAACATTATATCATACTGATATCTGTGTACTTATGTTTATAGCAGCACAATGTGTGATTACAAAATCTTGGAAACAACCAAGATGTCCATCACATGAGGAATGGTTGAAAAGATGAGGTATTTCTATATAATGGAGTATTACTCAGCTGCTAAGAATGATAAGTTTGAAGCATTTATACTGAAGTGGATGCCACTTGAACATATAGTCATAAGTGAAATAAACCACACCCACATGTGCAAATATTGTATAGTTTCCCTAGTATAAGAAGAGAAAGGAAGAAATGCACATAGAAATGTATAACAATAACTAAAGAGAATTGAGTCAGATAGTGCAAACTGAATGACATATGCTGCAGGGTACTAATCTGCTTTTCTTCTGGATGGTTAACAACCTAAGTTCACAGATCAAAATTGGAGAAATAGAAGCGTCACAAGGCCAGCCAACTTTTTGGCCCTAGCCTTTCAATGTCAGTGAAGCCTCAGGGCATAGGAGAATCTGTACTGCAACATCATGAAACTCAGTTGTGCCCCAAATTTTCTGATCAAGGAGATTATGAAGCCACAGAGGAAAGAGATTGATGATGTATACAGTGTTAGAAGATAAACCCTGAGGGGATTTCACTGACCTCATCAGAAACAAAAGCTACATTTTTTGGGATATAGGTCTTGCTCTATCTCAGTCTTAACCATCCAGCAGCAAAGTATAAAAATGAGGTGTATATCATGGGACCATAATAAGTTGAGCTATAAATGGCTACAGTCAACAACTTCTTCAGACAACTCACTATTATTGTGGAATGCTGCACTGTGTTGCATTGTGTCACCGAGTGCAGGCACTTAAATTGGTTTAATGACAATGGAGTGTTCATCTTTGACAGGTCTTGACAAAGAAAAACGGGGGGATACAAAAGAAGAATCATGATGTGTGTGATGTCTGTACAGACAGTACAGTTAGGATAAATACTCCATGCTTCTGCATAATTCTATGAGAAGCAAGATTTGCATTAATAGTGGTTGGACAAAATATTATGTTGGCTTCTAGTACTATGGACAACCACTAGGAAAATAACAAGGTAGAAAGTATTAATCGTTGAATCTGTGATATAATTCAGGTATAAAAAATAAGAGAAGTAAACAGCTACACTCTCTTCATTCACTGATTAGAGACATCTGCTATAATAATGTCTGTAAGTATAATGTTGTGTATGCACCTCGTATGATACCAAAACATTATGGAAACAGACTGCAATGTATTAATTTATCGAATCTGTCCTGTTAATTTGTCTTGAAACTGTCTCATTGGTATTTATACTTCAATAAAAAATAAAAATAAAAACAAATAAAGTACTCTAAAGTATATTGATCTGAAATGAACATAGTTAATAATGATGTCATAGACTAATAACTTCTGTGTACACTAGCACGATATTAATACTGCTTGTGGAGCTGATGGTGCCCACTTACAAAATTCATTTTGAGAGGACTCTGCTGTTAGTACTGGGTGTGTGTGCATGTGCATTCCTTCACGTCATCTCATTAGCGAGTCAGCATGGCGTGGGAATGGAAACTGTGAGAAAAAGCTGCTCCTGGACTGACTTCAGTCTTTTTCCTCAGGATTAACCATGAATTTCTTTTCTGACTTTGTGTGTGCCAAGCCTCCCCTAGCACCATCAATTATGACACCATACTACCCACATAAACTCTACATCTAGTCCAACCCAATAAAAGCTGTGATCTCTACCTCAGGGGATCCTGCTTCTGACAGGAAGCATGCCAAGTAATCAAGGATTTCTTTTCTTTCACTTGCTTCTCTTTCACGCCAGAGGAAGGAAGCACTCAAATTCTCATGCCATGACTCGAATTGTCAGGGCATTTTGCTTCTGGTGGTGACTTCTGGTTTGAGGATCTGCTGGCAATCAGTCCCACCCCCTCTCCCTCACCCTCCTGTCTCTGCCTCTGCCATTGCCAGCCTGCATGTCACACTAATCTGCCTTAGTCCTCACAAGTGAGCCGCCTTTCCTTCCAGTAGTTCCTCTCTCGCTTTCCAGTTCTCTCATTCTCTCACAAGTCGGCCCGTGTCAGAACTCCCCTTGTCCCAGGGCATTCTCTTGTTTTCTCACACTCACAAAGAGATGTTCCTGTGTCCTATGGGTGATGATCCACTGGACTGGTGGACTTTTCTCTGTCAGGTGAGAAAAGAGTGACAACTCTGCTTATGGTTGTGCACTGGCTTCAGCCTTTTGGTTCACCTTTAATTCAGGCACCATGGGGAATATTCCTTCCCGGCCCCCAGATCGCATACTGCTTGGATGCCTCTTATGTACCTTAAGTATCTCAGGTCTGCAGAACATTCTGAGTCTATTATTTATTTATTTATTTTATTGAAGTAAAAATATCAATCAGACAGTTTCAAGACACCTTAACAAGACAGATTCGATAAATTAATACATTGCAAACTGTTTTCATAATGTTTTGGTATCGTACAAGGTGCATACATGATATTATATTTACAGATATTATTTTAGCAGATGTCTCTTATCAGTAAATTAAGAGTGTAGCTGCTTACTTATCTTATTTTTTATACATGAATTATAT
>PVKA01055622.1:0-10235 GCA_004027165.1 Ctenomys sociabilis
ACAGGGGATGAGTTACTCGCATACCAAAAGATGGTCCTTTCCAGGAACGTTTTACGTGAAATAATGTTTAGGTACCTTTTTTAGCTTTGTTTCATTCCAGAAGCCTTTTTTATCTTAAAAGCTTTCCCTCTTAATTTCTCTTAGTAGATGTTTCTAACTATTTGTGGGTTCTCCTAATCCCCAAATTAAAAATTGTAACATACTACAGAATGAAAGCAACTTGGTAGCTCTGGTTGTAGTTTGTCTCACTCCTGAAACGGAAAACCCACTCTCATTTCTTTAGGCCTGAATCTTATCAACCCATGCAGGAACTGAATCAAAGGAATCTGATCAACCAGAAATTTCAAATGTACCTTAGCAATACACTCACATCTTTTTTTTTTTTTTTTGAACCAGGGATTAAACTCTGATCCTTGAGCTTGCCAAGGAAACGCTTATTCTACTGAGCCATCTCCCCCGCCCCCACACTCAGATCTGGTAGTATATTGTTGATGAATAGTAGTAAATGATAATATCTAATATTCCCCAAAGTAGGGTTTTCTTGGAACAAAGTACTTTTTTGAAGTCAGCCTACTACATTACTATCCAAAGACGAAGAACAGCTTTCCTAAATAAGACATATGCTAATTGTATTATCTGTATTATATTTTATTTATTTATTCATTTATTTGCAGAACTGGGGATTGAACTCAGGCCCTTGCTCTTGCCAGGGAAGTGCTTATTGCACTGAGCCATCTCCCCGGCTCCTATCTGTATTATATAACTCAGTACAGCAGCTGAATTATTGATCTGTATCATGTAAAATAAGTGAAGATATTCCTTCTGTCTATATGAGTAATTAGAACTTTACCAGAAGACCTGCATAGTATAGCTTACTTTGTCAAAACCAATAAAACTCCTTCAAAACAACTATCTCATAATTATTAAAGGTACAAATGGACATTTTAGTTTTTGTCTGTCTTCCCTATGATGTTAATATTGAGGAATCTGGTTCTCATCCACATTTTAGACCATCTGCAAATACTAGCTACCTTGGTGCTTAATTGCTTTCTTACAAATGAAAAAATTACTGTGTGTATGAGTGTGTGTGTGAAAAGCTGGTCTAATCAATATAATATTATCAAAATGCTGAAACACAAAAAGCTATATTCACAGTTGCTTTCTCCCTTAAGCACACTTCTGAAGAAAGGTAACAAACTAAATTATAATATTTATCATTATCAGTACAACTGCTTACAACTGTTACCCAGTAGGCCAGAATGCAATTTTTATTTTTATTTTTTTTATTCTTAGCCCAGTAGCTTGTGTATGGTAAGTATTCATGACAGCTAACACAACATGAAGGGAGAGGCAAATGACATTAAATTTTAAATGCAATGAACTCCTTTGGTGCTAAGTTGATTAGCCCTCTTCCAACTCACTGCAAACTATTGAAATCCTGCCATATCTGAAAGTAGTTTTAAGTTGCTGAGTTCTTACATAATCTACTGATTAACTAAATCATCTACTGTATATAAAGTTCAATAACAGGTAAAACCAATTAGAGACCATCGAACAACAAATAAGTAACTATAATTGTTTTTGTACCTAATGTATTAAACACAGAAACTATTTTCATCGCCTTATTAAATTCCCAGGTCTTGAGTGCTTAACAGGGTAGACCTCTACTTTCTTAAACTACTGCAATAGGAAAACATTAAAATTCTGAAGAACTAGGAAAACTGTGGTGGAAATTACTGAGAAAGTCTGATTGTTTAAAAGACCTTTTATTTATTTACTCTATTTTTGAGATAGGGTTTTCCTAGCTATTGCAGGCTGGTCTTGAGCTCATGTTGTAGCTCAGCTGGCCTTCAATGCACAGAGATCCTCCTGGTTCAGCCTCCCTAGTGCTGGGATTACAGGCTTGCACCACTACACCTCTCAAGGCCTTTTAAAAAAAGAAATAAAAAGTTTATAGAAATGACTGATTTCTACAACTTTTTATTTTGGCTGGTGCTTTCTATGGGTTGGAACTTAAGTGTAATATATACATATGAATTAAGTAGCAAGAAAAGACAAAACTGACATAGAAACTTTATAATGGGGCAATTATTGTTACAGTTGTTCTGCAAATGAAAATTATTTGGAGTTACTCCAGAAGTGAAAGCTGTGTGCTCAGGTTGGGTACAATCAATTTGGTCATAAAAATGTTATCTAGTATAAACAATTAGATTAACAGATTTTTAGAAGCTGGAATACTTTTAATCTAGAGGCTTTTTTAAGTCTCTGCTTTAAAGTATGAACTTGCAAGTTATATTCAATAATCTGATTCTTTTAGGTAAGTCAGCATTACTTTTAAAGAAAAAAGAGCTCACATTAGAGGGGCTATCATATTTAGAATACTAAAAGACTCAATTCCAAAGGTCTCAGTACTAAAGGACTTACTAGTACCTTACCCCTAAGGCAAGGAGATGGTCCTATTTCTATCACTTCAAAAATCAGATGCACTTGAATTTTAGAACTTGAAGTTTTATAGCTCAGCTTCTACTTAATTCATACATCTTTATACCAACTCACAGCCTTTAATATTATTTACCCCTTTTTGAACAAAAATATATGCATACTTAGAGATGTGACATTATAATAAATGTCAAATGAAAGGGCCCAAATCGAGGCCCAGGAGAGATGAGGACACGAGGTCAGCCAGGTCTGACCCTGGTCTGATTTACAGGCTTGAGCCCCAAGTTCAAGGTAAAGAAAGGTTTCACTGTTTTGAAACCAAGTCCCCAAATACGCCAAAATTACTTGGTCTCAAGAGAGCTAATTAAGAAAAATATATTTAAATTCTTTCCATGTTTCCAAAAGTTCCCCACTTCTTCACTCAGAGTACAGTTAAAAGATGTGACCCTAGACAATTTGTTTTCCCTCAAGAGGCATACACAGTTGGAAGAGTTTACAAAAACAGCTTTGTACAAAGTAATACTGTTTTTATCTTGATGAAAAGCTCTCTTGTCACAATTCGGAGGAACTCCATGCCTGCTAACTCCCTCTTGGTCTGTCTCACAATCCAGATTATGAACGGCTTGAAATCCGAGGTTCTGCTTTTACATTTTAACTCACTGCAGAACCTGGCACGGTGTGACGGAGTTTGTGCCCGAGAAATACTTGTTGAATGGAATTACACCAAAAAGCAGGATGCAGAAAAAACCATCGAGTGTCTGCCAAAGACTTTCGGTTTTGTTGTATGGGTAATTTTTGTTCTTAGAAAGCTTTAACGTTAATGATTCCTCAGTGACCATATGAAAATGTCACTGGAAGCAGTAGAGAAAATTAAGGGTGTCCTCCGTCAGAGATAGGTGGTTCTACGGAAATGAAAAAGTGACAGCGACTTCTGCATTGTTCAGGAGAGAAAGGTCAACAAAGAGCAGAACAGAACACCCGCCCCTCCTCCCCCACATTCTTTCCTTGGAACATTCTGTGTGTCCCTAACCAGTAAGTTCTTTAGAAGCAGTGGTCTTGAATCTCGAAAAAATATCCTTTTTTGGGGGTGAGGGCAGGAAAAGGAGGAAGAACCTGACCTGAGAAAAAAATATATATATATTTTTCGACAGCAACGTCTACTTAGGGCCTTGGGGAGACGGGGCTCCGGGCTCTCCTGCACCAGTGGCGTACAACGTCTTGCCTGTGGTTTACAACCGCTCTTTAAAAATAATTTCCCTTTGGGACGCCAGCCCCAGCTTCTTCCTGCCTTCCCCGCCCCCACAGTTCGTCGCCCCAGGCCAAAAGCCAGGGTTTCCCGTGCAGGCCTTGGAGTAAACATCACGCTCGAAGGACTACCACCGACCCGAGGCCAGCTCTACCTTTTCCCTTTGCCGCCCTCAAATGACCCTTGACAGCAGCCCCTGCTTTCCCTTCAAATGGAAAACCCACAGACACACACATACACACATACAAACAAAAAACCCTAAGTCTTCCTTTCGGTTGCTACCCGCAATGACGTTTCCCCTTCGGGTCCCGCCCCTCCGGGGGCCTGGAAATTTTGGGATTGGTCAAAAGGCTGCGGCGCTAAGGCCCCGATTGGACGGCGCGGAGCTGAGTGACAGCGGGGCTGTCGCCGCGCCCTCCCTCCCTGGGGTGCGAATGTGTGTGTGCGGTGTTATGCCGGACAAGAGGGAGGCGACCGTGGCGGCTGTGTTTATTGTCTCTCTCCGGCTGTGGATGCGAAGAGTCCAGGGCGGAAGCGTGGTGGTTTAGACGGCCTTTGGGACAGCGCGAGCGGCCGCGCGGCGGACTCCGGCGCCCGAGGGCGGCCTCCGGCGCTGTGGAAGGACGCGGCGCCCGCGGCCCCGCCGCGTCTGGACGCCGCGGGCTCGGCGGCCGCGCTCCACAGCTCGCGCTCGCGGCCCGGACCCTGCGGCGCGGCCGGGCGGGTGGGCAGGCGGCCCCCCTCCCGCCGCCGGTGGCTGCCTCGCGCTCCGTCTTCCTGCTCCTCGCCGCCGCGCTAGGCCCGAGCGACGCGGCCGCCGCGCCTCGAGTTTGAGGGCGGCGGGCGGCGCAGCCTCGGCGGCGGGCTCGGCCGGACGTCCGCTCCGGGTCCCGGGATGGGGCGCGGCGGCCGGCGCGGCTAGGAGCGCGGCGAGGGCGGCGGTCAGAGCCGGCGCGGAGCGGTGGTGCCCAGCGGCCCCACAAGGAGGCGGAGCGGCGGCCACGACCGCGGGGCCTGCGAGCAGGAGGCGCGCGCCATGGCCAAGTCAGGCGGCTGCGGCGCGGGAGCCGGCAACGGGGCGCTGACCTGGGTGGTGAGTGGCGGCTCGCGCGGGCGGCGGGCGGCGGCGGGCGGGCGGGGGCCGGCGCCGCATTGTTCGCGCCCCCCGGGCTGGGGCTGGGCTGGGCTGCGGCGCGGAAGGAAGTGTGCGGGGCGGGGAGCGGGGAAGCCGGCTCCGAGCGAGCGCGCCCCGGCGGCCGGTGCCAGCGCCCCCCTGCCTTTCTTTTTTGCACTTCTGGAGGCGCAGGCTGCAGGAGCATTGAGCGTGCTTGAAACTTGGGGGTACAAACCGCCGACGTGACATGTCGCCCCACTTCCTGTCCTTTCCTCTGTCCCGGTAGGGCTTAGATGATGGGTGGACACAGACGTAACACTCATGTCTCAGGGTCAGCACTTTGGTTTAAGAAAATGCTAGAGCTGTGTGTGTGTGTGTGTGTGTGTGTGTGTGTAAATGCAACCGTTTCTGGTTGTCTAACCTAAGAATAAATTATGATGCCTACTGTCGTTTATGTCCCAATTTGGGGAGGCTCCTTCGATTTGGAGGGCATTCGGGATGAGTTCACAGCAGCTAAAATACGGTAGATCGTCCATCTGTCAGGGTGAGATTAAGTAGAGAAGAGCTTACTTACGTCAGTGTGGCAGGTGAAGCGCATAGGTAGCTGAAGTGGACGTCCTGGAGAGGTGACTTAGGGCGCAGTCCTAGAGTTGAAGGATTTGGGGCTCCGTTCCTGCAAAAGTAGCAACTGCTGAGGGCGGCTGCTCACTTGCTCAGCTTAGAGTTCAGACCTGGGTCATTTCCTATGCATAAAACCGCAGGTCAGCCAACTAGATACCCAGGAGAAAAATAGAAAGCTCTACATTTTTCAGGACTTTGAATAAACCGCCCTCCCACCCCCCCAAAAAAAAGACCCTAAGGGAAACTTTTTCATATTAATATGTTACCTGTTTCTTTGTTTGAATGAGGTTTAGATAAGTTAAACAGCAGTTATGCCATAATGACATGTGTTCCTAGTAAAAGTGTTAGCGATAAAAATATTTTAACTATTTATATTTATATTCAGGGTCTTATTGTTGCATTTTTTAAAAAAGAATTTTGTATAATTATGCAGTATATATGAAAGGAAATGCTTCATGTTGGTGGACCATATAGATGCAGGGCTAGGGGATTGCACACATGGAAAGAACTTTTAAATACTGATTGTCTTTTTGTTACTGAAAGCAGTCATCTGAATATGGACTTAGATAAGGAGGAGGCGTTCTGGTTTTACTTTAATTCACTGGAAGTGTTGAGGCCTGACCAGTGCTTCCCCGAGGACCTCTGAATCTATAGTTGCAAATACTTTGCTCTCAGTTGGAATGGTTGGGTTTAACGTATGTTAGCGTTATTTTAATTGACTCATGTTTAACTTTGTAGATAATTTGTGGTTTTTATGGTACTGGGGATTTTGAACTGAGGTGTTTAGACATTCTTGAAGTTTTGAGACTGTCCTGGTAAATTGCCGGTACTACGCTGGAACTTTTAGTCCTCCTGCCTCAGCCTCCAGTGTAGCTGGGATTGCACGTGTGGACTGTTGTACCTGGCACTTTGTAGTTAGTAACTTTTCCTTTAAGCTCAGCAAAGAAACTTTCAGCTACATAAAAAACAGAACAAACAAAAAAACTGGGAATAACTTGGAGAGATTCATTCAACGTTAGATTTGAAATTAAAAGTAATGATAAAAATTCGTTATTAAGAAAGGTAAAAGTCACTTCTTATATTTATAAAAAGTACATCTGTTTATTGAAGTGGTAAGCATTCTGAGTCCTCTTTAGTATTTCTTTAAATCTAACTTATACCAGTTTTGTATCCATAATAATGTACATTGTTTATAGGCTGGTTTGATTTTTTTTTTTTTTGGCAGATCCGGGGATTGAACTCAGGGCCTTGCACTTGCCAGGAAAGTGATCATCCCACTGAGCCATCGTCCCGGCCCCTAGTTTGATTTTTTTTTTTTTTTTTTTTTTAGGAGATGGTAAAATACATTGTTTGGTTAAGGGCTTTGATATCATATTGATAAAAGTCAGATCCTATCTCCAGTACATATTGTAAGTGGGACTTTGCAGGGAATGTGACTCTGCCTTGTCATCTGTCAAATAAAATTTCAGTCAGAACTAAATAAAGTAACATACCCAGCATAATGCCAGTCTTAACAAATGTTTGTTATTATGTATTTCAAGCAATTTTCACTCAGGAACAATCCTTTGGAGTTGATTTTTATATAAAATGTCTTTCAGCTGGGTGAAAACATTGTTTTTTTTCTGTAAGAGTCTGGGGGCCATCTATTTTATCTATTTATTTCTTTCTTTTGCCTGATTGGGGCCATCTATTTTGAAAGAGATGTAACTTTGTGTTATTGCAGTTGTGTTATGTTGCCCCCTGCTTGTAGATATTAGGAAAAAATAAAGGTGGTATTAGTCTGTTATCTTTTCTCGGTGAGTGGTTATGCAAAATATGGTGCCATTACTGACTTCTGTCGGGATGCGTACCAACAGATGTTGTTATTGCACGAAAGTTTACTTTTTAGAACAGTAATTAGGTTGATATTAATTTTCTCTTTAATAATTAATTTGGTTTGATTTATGGTATCTTAGAATTTTTATTAAAAAGTGAAAATTATTATGTGGTAAAACTATTTTGAATTAAAAATTGATTAAGCAAGCAGTTTCTTGACTTTTTAGTTTATGAAACTGATTACTAAAATATAATAGTATCTTTCATTTTGTTGGTGTGATATTTAAGTGGTTGTAGCAAAATATTAGCATGTAGTCTATTGCTCTTTTGTAGTAAGACTCTTGATAGATTAAAAAATATTGTAATGGAAAATACTATGCATCTAAATTAGTAGTCAGATAGACTATCATCAGATTTTAGTATTATCAGCTCAGGGTAGCTACTTTCCTTTTAGAAGTAAAGTAAATTAGAGTCAGTATTATTTCTTCAATAAATATTTTTAACGTTTATCTCTAAACATTAAATTTCTTTTAAAAATGCTTAATTAACATTGTAACTTCTTTAAATTCCTTAAGTGTATTACATCCTTTGTTTTGAGATAGGGTCTCACTATGTAGCTCAGGCTGACCTCAAACCCATGGCAGACTTCCGGCCTCTGCCTCCTCGTAGGTGCCAATTTACAGACCTGCACAACTACACTGGGTTATTGTTGATATTTCTAATTAAAGAAATGTGAATGCATATTTATATATTGTTTAAAGTTTTAAGAATCCTTCTTGAATGACTTCTTATTGCAAGTCTACATTCTTCAATTGAATATTTACAAACTATATGGTCTCCCCATTGGCATTTATTTCCTCTAGTCTCCATGGTTAGATTTATCTTTTTCACTGTTTTGCTCAAGTGATTCTCATATTTTTGTCACTCTGCATGTTTACTTTATTTTTATTTATTTATTTATTTTTTGTCTTTTTGAGACAGGGTCTCACTATGCAGTTCAGGCTGGCCTTAAGCTCACTTTGTAGCTCAGGCTGGTCTCGAACTCACAACAATCCTCCTGCCTCAGCCTCCCGAGTGCTGGGATTACATGCATGCGCCACCACGCCTGGCTGCATGTTTACTTTAAATCACAAATGCTTTTTCTTTTTAGCAGTCTAAATCTTAATTGCTCTTCAAGACTAACTTTTCAGTTTGTAATTACTTTTTATTGAACTTTTATCAATCCTAAAACTTAAGTTTTTCTGTTACTTTAATGTATAATTTTAAAAATACGTTTGTTATTTATTGGACAGTATAACTGCTGAAATACTAAACTCTTGAAATCAGAGATCATATATCCTTTATGATGTATGTGAGAATACTAGATATATGAGCCAACCTCAGTTATTAACAAATTGGATAATTGACATGCTTTTTGAAATCTGTCATTACTGAAACAAGTAGTAAAAAGGTTATTTAATGATACTGCCAAGTATACATAATAGCAGAATTTAAAAACAATTGCTATTTTTTGAGAGGAAGTGAATTTGTTTACTTATAGTTTTAGATGTGGTAGAATGTTGGTAGTATTAGCCATCTCATTTTACTATGTATACATTAAAAAATCAGCTTCAAGCCTCTTTCTATCTGCCTGTCTGCCCATCTGTCTGTCCCCCTCTTCCTGATTTTCTGTCTTTTTTTTTTTTTCCTTCAGTACTGGGGATTGAATTCAGGACCTTGCACTTGCCGGGTAATGCTTATTGTACTGAGCTATCTCCCTGGCACAATTTTCTGTCTTTCTCTTTCTCCCTTGTTTTCCAGTGCCAAAGATTGAATTTAGGGCCTCATATATTACTTACTGCTGTACCACAGAGCTACATCTCCAGTCTGCATCTTACAATTTTCTGAGCCTTATTACAAATAGTCCCCATTCCTCAAATTTTTTTGGTGGAACCAGGGATTGACCTCAGGCCCTTGCACTTGCCAGGGAATTGCTTATTCTACTGAGCCCAATTCCTCATTTTTTATTTTTATTTTTTATTCTTTTGATACAGGGTCCCACTATGCAGTTTAGACTTTTAGTGAACCACTTGTCTCAGCCTCCCTAGCACAGGGATTACAGGTGTGCACCACCATGCGCAGTTTCGGGGCTGGAACAGTGTGCCTGGGGTCCACTGCCATGGTGCCCTCCAGGTTCCTGAGCCAGCACCGCATGCAGTACTGGGAATCAAATTGGGGTCCTTGTGCTTAGATTGCTGAGCTATCTCTACAGTCCTCCCTTCCCCATTTTAAAGAAAAGGTGAGGTATAGCACACTTAGTATCATTTAAAGGGGAAGAAATTGGGACTTAAGTAGCAAAGTGCTAAGTACACAGGTAAGGCAAAAATGGGTTTTAAAGGAGGCTTACATTCTTGACAATTATGTATAAAATTTCCCTTTGAAAAACAATACAGCTTATCTTTATACCCTGATATGATGGAGTAAAGATTTTAGGTATATGCTTATCTTACTGTTTATGTTCACAAAAAAGGTTAATTCCACTTCAAGTATTAGATTTTGAAGAAACACCTAGACCTTAATTATCTTATTTGTATAAAGAGAATCTGAGGCAGTGGGGTTGCAAGGAGCCTGGACAATTTAGATAAGAACCCAAACAACAATAATAAACCAAAGACTGGGGAGGTAGCTCATTTGGAAGCCTCTGTGTTCAATCACCAGTATCAAGGAGAAAAAATATTTAAATCTAGTGCTTAGTGTGTTCATCCTTTTTGGAGAAAACATTTATTTCACAATATAAATTTGAGCTATTCATGACTATATTAATTACTCCTCATCTTCCGTCTTCTCCTGGGGCCTTGGTTTGGAAGGGTGTTTCCTGAGAAGCTTAGATTGGTTTTGTTCTCCTTCATGATGGGTAGATAAAGTGGCTGCTCAACAGTTTAATAAAGATAAGATAGGATTAAAACACATTAAGGGATAGCACTCTTGAGGGAGAAAAGAAAGGCAGGGCTATTGCAAAGG
>PVKA01055623.1:0-10237 GCA_004027165.1 Ctenomys sociabilis
CTTTCTTTCTTTCTTTAACTTTTATTAGTACATGTTACAGTAGGTAATGACTACATTCACTGTAGGGAATTGGTGGTATATGTACATAACACATTTAATTTATTTTCCCCTTCACTTCACTTTAATTTTGTAAAAATTGGTGAAGTTACTTATTACATATACAGATTGAAAACTGGACTAACAAGCCAAAGCACATATAAAACATGTAAGACAGTTATTATAAGTCAAAGTGAACTTTTAAATATATTGTCTGTATTAGATTGTAATACCTTAAGGTATTTGGGCATAAGGATGGATTAGTATTGTTTAGGTTAAGAATGATCCCTAATTCTCAAGCACTCAGATGTGGGCTTTTGAAGGTGACTGAACAATGGTCACCTTCAAAACAACTCAGCTATAGCTGAGTATGTGGTTGAGAAACAGGTGCTAGTTGAAAGCAGCATGAATACCTGCACAGTGCCTCACTGCCTGCTCTGCTTCCTGCCTGCCATGTTGTTTATTTGGGCTCCTCTCATCCATGAACTTACAACTGTGTGGTGTTGTGTCTCTGTGACAAGAACAGGACTAAGACAATTGTAGTTGTCTTTAGCTCTTCCCATAGAGCCAAGATTTCATTTCAGTATGAAGAACTCCTAGAAGTATTCATTGTAGAATGAGTCTGTTAATCGTGAGTTCTGTTAGTTTATATTTGTCAGAGAATTCCTTATATTCTCCCTCATTGATGAAGGGGATTTGTGGCTGAACATAGAACTCTTGGTTGTGTGTGTGGTAGAGGGGAGAGATCTTTCAAAGCTTTGAAAGCTTTATCTCAATCTTCTAGGCTCTCTGAGGGTTTACTTGCTCATTTTGTTAAGGGTTGCTTCCATGACATGAATCATTTTACTTTCTCTGATTTCAGAATTCTTCTTACTGTTTTTGACATTTATCAATTTGTGTTGTCATGAATGATGTGCCTAACTATGTGGAAAATAGAAAAAAATGTTAGGGGATTCAGTCCAGAGTCAGTGGGCTCCAAGGCAGAAACATGTCAAAATGCATGGTAGAATAAAGTCATTCACCTCATCGTGGCAGGAGAGCAGAAGGAAGTCAGAAATGCCAAAACTGTGGATCATCTGCTGAGTACATGTGCAGGGAGAGAGAAAAGCCTACAACCAGGAACACAGTAGAGTTGGGACTGCCTGCAATTGTGTAACATTGTATAAGGAGTGAAGTAGATTATCCACTTGATCAGCTTTCGTAAATGCCCACAAATATCAGAAAATCATAGTTCTTTGTGTGTCAAGGATTGCAGAGGTGTGACCCAGGTGCTCTGTGCCTGGACCCTCGCCCTCTCCTCTCTGGTGATGCTTCCTGTGCTGCTTTCCTGCCACAGTGAAGTGAATCACCTTATTTTACCACACCTTTTGCCATGTTTCTGCCTTGGCTCTGGCATAATTTCCCATTGGCTCTGGACTGAATCCCCTGACACCATTAGCCAAACCAGTCTTCCTCTTTTAAATTGTGGATGTTGGATATCATATTTAAATGATTGGAAGCTGACTAATAGAGCATGAATATCTGGGCTTATTCTATGTGGAGTCTGTGGAGCTTCTTAGATGTGTAAGTTTATATTTTGTAATAGATCTGGAGAGTTTCTGCTGATTGCTTATTAAAATGCTTTTTTGCCCCTTTCTATTTCACCTTCTTGTGGATGTCATTATGCATATGTTGATATGTTTTACCTTATCATTTTGCAATGATGTATAATTTTCTGCATTTTTTTCTATTTTCCACAAGTTAGAAAATCTCTATTGACATATCCTAAAAGGAGGCATCTTTTCTTTTATCATAACTATTGTTAATCTCCTCAGCTCAATTTCGCATTTCAATTACAGTACCATCATCTCTTCAATTTGTGTTTGATCTTTTTCTGGATTTTCTTTTTTTTAATGTTTCTTTTAGAGCAGGGTGGGTCTACAGGATCTTACTACACTTGTCAGACTCATGGTGGTCCTCCTGTTTTCAGCCTCCCAAGTGCTGGGATTACAGGTGTATGCCACCACACCCAGTCTCAATTGCAATCTCAGAGGACCCCAGGGTCCAGTGCATTTGATCTTCTAGTATTATGCTTATCTCCATTATTCCTTATTTGGGGAGTTGTAATCATTATACTTTCCTTCTTTACTCACGGTATTCTTCGATTCTTTGAACACTATTATAATAGTTGACTACTACTAATAACAACATACTGAGCCTCTTCAAGGAAATTTTATGCTGATGTTGTAGGCAGCTGAATTGGATGAGAATATTCTAGGTAGTCAGATAGGGCCACGCCCTCAAGTACAAGATGGAAGACTAGGTGTCTTTGCAATTTGGAAGAGACAGACACTCCCATATGGGTTAGACCTCAATACAAAAGAGGAAACTCAGCTGCATACTTCCCTAGGATGGGCATCAGGGATTGATATTCTAAATAGATATCTATCACCTTGAAAGAGCACAAATGAGTCACTAACCCAACCCCCAACAGGAAGAGACCCTGTCCTGTATTCATGCCTGCTTGCTGCATGACTCACTTCCCCATTTGGTACTAAATTTAATCAATTTTACTTGAGCAATGGTGCTTGTAATCTCATTGGTTGACTATAGTTTTGTACCACCTCATGCACACCCAAGCAAATGCTCATGTCTTCTTCACCACCTCAGATCCACTTTACCATGTAGTTTTACTTTATAAAAGTCTCTAAAAGAGACAGCTTCCCAGGGACCATCCGCTTGGGGTCCCTCTCCTCTCCTTCTCTTAGATAGGAACTTTCTTTCCCTTAATAATTGTATTCTGCTCACAACCTCTGTTTGTTCCTAAAAATCATTCTTTGGTTTTAGAGAACACGAACTTGTCCCAGATACCTTTTAGTCTGGGAGACCAATTTTCCCCTATATCATTTGGAGGTCATCCACCCGACATCATTTTTTGCTCCCTGTATCACCAACTTCCTTATGTCATAATCTTCAGCTGAGAATTGTGCAGTTTAGATATTGCATTGTAGAAAGTCTGGCATCACATCTGTCTTTCACACCCCCATTTGTTGTTGCTGCTGCTATAGTTACCATGTTTTGCTTGCTTCTTGGTTTTAGTGATGTTTCTGTGTTAATTATGTAAATTTTATGTTATCTACAGTGTGTGCCCACTAAGTTCCTTGCTAACATTTTATCAGTGAATTTTCTTTTTAAACCTGCCTCTCTTGGCTTCTTTCCTAGGTCTCTGCAGTGTAGTCATCAGCCAATGACCACTCAGGAGAGTTGTTTGGTTTGTTACCTGACTGTCTACCACCTTTGTTGAGGAGATCCACTAGAGAAAAGACACTTTCAAAATGTATGAAGATAACAGGACAGTCATGTCTCCTGCTTCTGCTTTCATAGTGCTGCAAACTGAGATAAGGGAGGTGACTGGAACCTCCTCTTACTCCAGGTCTTTGCTGGACATGCACACAGCTCTGGCTACAAATACAAGCTTCGCACTGACCATCCTGAAAACTTTTAACCTATCCTAAGTTCTCTATGGCCATCTGATTCTCCAAGACTTTTTTTAAAAATTAGAGTAGACTGTTATTTCTCCAACTGAAGCCTCACTATATGATAACTTCAATCCCACCAAACCACTATTTTTAGACTGCTGTTCTCTTAGCATAGATCTCTGCACTATGTAAGAGCTGAGAGGAATAAAATAGTTACACTACTCAGGGAATAAAGATTTCCAAGATGCTGATACAGACAACATATGTGGGAAGAAATTTTTGCATTAATCTAAGTGATCGTTTTCTACCCAGAAAGTCTGTGATGTATTGCTGTTGACAAGGAGAGTTTGATTTAAAAGATGAATGAAGGAAAGGGGAAGAAAATGAAGAGGGTCACTCAGAATGAAAGAAAGAAGAAAAACCAGATAGTGATGACTGAAATAAAATAAACAGGGGAACCCAGCCCAGGCCCGGTGTGTGTGTGGGAGAGCTTCAGCTCTGCTTCGACTGCCAGATCCCTCCAGACCCAGCCCAGGTCTGCCATAGAGTCCTGGTGCAAAAGTCTGCAGTTGAACTCCCTGCAGAGAGGCTAGGGGCCAGAACCACCCATCTAATCCAGGAGTAGAACATCTTGGCAGAGGGGCACAGCAAGTTCACATTCAACTGCTGTGGGAGGAAGAAGCTGAGCATAACAGCCAGACCCAAGCCAGGCATATCAGACAAATTCAAACTTCATAGATCTGCACCCAGTAAGCTGGGACACTTTGCTAGGCCCAGATCTATAAGACCATACTCCCTCTTTCTCTAACTGAGAAAGGGGGAAAAGGGTAACCAGAGTGAACTAATCTGCCTGAAAGACACCAGGTACAACAAGCAGAGGTTATCAGATAGAATTTAGGGGAATTAACTTAAGTACAAATTACCAATTTAACATTTGCTTACCTATGCAGACATAATGCTTGTGCTTACTATCTAAAATACAAACCTATTAGTTACAAAAGTTTATCAACTGCTAAATATCAGTATCCATTATTAGTATTCCTGATTGTAGCTCTGTAAATACAAAACTATAACTGTTTTAACCATATAATCTCTTGGGTAAGAATCTCAGTAGATGCTAAGATTATAACTGCATCAAAGCTCTACACAAAAGGTTAGAGGTCAATACTATACAAAATGATAAAGAGAAGGAGCAAAATGCAATCTCAGTGGGTCCTTAGCCCACTCAGAACAAATGCAGAGGACAGTAGCACAGAAAAAATTGGGAACCATACAGATGAAATGTCTGAATTAATAGCATCTGAAGTAAAGAAACAATTGCAGAAATGTGTAGAAAAAATCAAATCAGAAATAACCTCTGAAATGAAAAAGAAAACTCTGAATTAATAGTGTCTAACATAAAAAATCAACTTCAGAAACATATAGAGGAAATCAGATCATAAATAATCTCTGAAGTTAAAAAAAACAGAAAGGAGAACTATAATGAAAGAAATAATAACTGCTTATCAAGAAGAAACTGATAAAAATTAGAGAAGAATAGAAAAATGATGGAATCTTTGAATGAGCAATATAGGAAGGAAATAGATCTCATGAAACAGAGTCCAAGAGATATAGAGGAACTTAAAACCTTAATCACAGGCTTGCAAAACCATTTGAATGAAAGTGAAAATAGAGTTTCAGAGTTTGAAGACACCATCACAGCTAGTCAAAAGGTAAGAAAAGATCTCTTAAAAACAACTAGGATGCAGGAAAAAATAATTCATCACCTGCAAGATGATGCAAAGAAGAACCAATTGAGACTAATAGGCATTGGTGAGAAAGAAGGAACCAATCTAAATGACACAAAAAGAATATAGGCAGAAGTAATAGCAGAAAACTTTCCAAATATGAGAAAACAATCTGACATTCAGGCAACCAGAGCATGTAGAATTCCAAATAACATCAACCCACTTAGAAAATAAATAAGGCTTTATTGGTGTTATTTTTCTATCTGTTATAAAGGGCTGGGAGAGGGAGTGTTTGGCATGGAAGGGTGGGAAAAAGGAAGGAGATGGAGAGGGAAGTATATGTGTAGACTGAGAGAAACTACAGGAAGGTCAGAAACAACACACTGACCCAAATCTTGTTTATGAATCATCTGTCAACAATTTTTGGCGAGGTTTAATACAGAGAAGTTCTTCAGTTCTATTTATACTGTGGTAAGAGTCTGACTTGTTTTTTCTTTTCCTGGGTTCACAAATGGAGAAACTATGATGAAGCAATTCCTGTGTCATTGAACCTGGTCCTCTGTGGTTGGATGGGTATATTGGCATAGCTGGTTGTCCCTGTATGATTTGCTCTCTTGTTTGCCAGGTAGTGAAGGGGCTTGGGTGTCTGGGTGGACCACTGACTGACTCTTTCCGCACTGCAGGCAGTTCTCTGGTTTTAGTAGGGCTCTTGTGGGCATGCCTAGCCAAAGGTTTGTTGTTGTTGTTGTTGTTTTTTTTTGCTTCAGTTTTATTACCAGATAAGTTCATGGAAGAGGGCACAGGAACTGGGAACAGTGTAGCTGTTCATGTGCCCACTTTTCTGCTCATTTCCAGAGAGTCCTTCTCCATCTCCATCCCCTTCCCTTCACAGCAATCCCTGAAGCTCTTCCTACATTGCTTGAGTGAGTGAGCTCTGTAATGCTCTCTGGCTGTGTGGCTCTTCCCCAGCTTCCTACTCAAGCTAACTACTCTATCTGTACCTTTGAAAGAGTCTCTATCATATCAGTAAACTTAGTGGTGCCAGGGGCTTGGAGAACTCAGTAGCTTTTGCCCTACAGAAGCACAGAGCTCTGAAGCATCTGGCAGGTGGATGGTGACAGGATGACACAGAGCTCCTTTGGTTTTGGGGAATGGGCATAGAGTGCCTACTAGACCCTGTTCCAGTGTCCTTTCTTCTACTGCTACTGACTCATACCAGGTGCAAGCTCCTCCAGCCCTGTGATTCACTGGGCTGTGGATCTCCCAGTTTCTGGCTCTGATTTCCTAACCCAACCCATTTCCTTCTTTCTTTGTCCAGGACCCATTAGTCCATTTATTTCAGTTACAACCAGCTAAGTATTTCTCTGCTTTTCTGTTTCTCTAGTGCTGTGATCTAGGAATATCTTGCTTGCTGGGTTCCCTCTCCTCATGTGGATGGAATTAGGAAAGTGGTTTGTGGCTTGGTGCTAATCACAGCAGGCTGACCACAGTTTCTTCCCTTATAGAGTTAAACCGTTCTTCAAAATATGGTGTGTTTGCTAGGCCTGTAGTATAAATAGTGCCAGAATGAAGAGGCAGCCCTGCTTCATTTGCTAAGCACTGCTGTTTCTGAAATTCATCTGGTGGACATCTCTGATAAGATACTATCCCACATTGGTGCCTTCCTCCCCACTTCCTCGGGCATGTGTTCCCCCTTTTGAGCACTGGTACCCCATGTAAGCCATGGTGGATTTCTCCTTGCTATGTTTCCAAAGATCAGTAATTCCATTAGCTAAATGATTTTCAGCTTCTTTAGTGGCTTTGGTTAATTTTTATAGATATGAAATAGTTGATTTGAGTTGTTTTATCACCCTGAAAATTGTTTTTGTGGGAGTAAAAATTCAATACTGTGCTCGGGATGCCACTGCATAAGTTCTCCCTTTCTTAGACACCTATCTTTACTCTACTAGTTGTTTGTAGAACTTAGTGCTAGAAGCATAAAGATGAAATTTGTTTCACTCACAATTGCATCTTCAGCAAATACCAGTGTCATTCACGTGGAAAGCGATTAAGCAAAGTGAGATTTAGGAAAGAAGGTAGAAAGATTAGTAGAAAAAGAGATAGAGAAAAAATATGTACATACATACCTTTCCAATCCCATGTATAGTTTTGTAGGATATAAAAAAGTAAGCATTATTTCTGAAAAAAAAGGAAAGCTAGAAAAGAAAAATGCCTGTGCTTCAACTTTTTATACTGCTTGTAATGGTAGAAAAACATGAATTATATTAATATAGCTAGATTACTTGTAAGAGGAAAAGAACTAAATTATCCTCTAATCATGATTTATAGGCTTTTTACTTTTATGGTTGTTCTCTGCCCAAATTATTTTATTTGGTCAATGTTCCTCCATGAATTTAACAGTCATAATTCAGTAGAAAAGAAGATAAAAGAAAAAAATCAGACCACCATACCAAGTACCGTGTAATTTTTTTTCATTTATGCTTTACTAATTCATTGACATTCTTTAGGTAGCATTTGTTGTGATGATAGTTACTTCTAGAGAATGAAAATGTTCCTTTGGAGAAAAGTCAAGAACATTCAGTGCTTCCTTTGGACATTTATTTCAATACTTCATTTTATAACTGAAGAAAACATGGAGGTATATGTTTGGCAGTGAAAGCTATCCACCTCAGCTGTTCTTATGTCATTAAATTTTGTGAGAATTTCAGTGGCTAAACGTCTGAGAGGGACCCAAGATATAAATCCACAAGAGTCATATTTCTGTATGCTGTTGCTGGTGCGAGAGTACAGAAAAGATAGTAATGACTTTTATTCAGACAGCCTTAACATTAAGGCTTCATTCATGTAAGGTGTCAAGGGTCAGTGTGTTCTACTCTAGAAGAACTATTTCCAAGACGTGGTTTTGGCAACTACAAAGTTTTCTGTCGGTCTCTGCTGTCAAAATTAACAGGCAAAACATTTACATATCATTTTCTGTTTCATTCTCAAGCTTTCTCCAAGTACAATTTAGTACAAGGTCTACAGGGGGTTTCCAGGAGTCCATATTTAATGAGATATAACAACTTGCATATGATAGCAGATGCAAGAATCCAAGTACTCGATTAGTCTTCTGCCTATTTGATCATCCTTGCAATTTAGTGTCCCATTGCCATTTGTCTAACTATTCAGCTCTCCATCAATGAGATAAAATACTAGGTGTGCTCAGTTTCAAGGAGGGAAGACCTACAGTGGCTCACAGGTTTGGAGATTTCAGTCCATGGTCAGTTGGCTCCAAGGCAGAGACATCATCACAGAAGGGCATGGCAGAGCAAGGTTGTTAATCTCATAGTAGCTAGAAGCAAGGCATAGACAAGAGCTGGAGTGAGAAACACAGTCTGCAAGGCATGGCTCAAGCCTTGAAAGGAAGCAGCCATCTTTGAAGAGAAAAAGAGTACTCAGTATTACTGACATCTTTCCAGTCTGTTTCTGTTGTCTGTGTAGTCTCATTTTGGAAATAAGCAGTCAACTACATGCATATTTGATTCTAAACTCCACTGTCACAAGCAGGCCAGACACTGAGGCAAACATCACTGTCCCTGGACATTACTGATAAGAGACTAAAAGACGAAATATTCTTCTTCTTTCTTCCTCTTTTTTTTTTTTTTTTAATTTAGTACTGGTCTACAGGGTGCACAGGGTCTCATTATGTAGATCGGACTCCTAGTGATCCTCCTGTTTGTAGCCTCCCAAGCGCAGGGACTACAGGCTCATCCTCCACGCCCAGTCTCCATAACCATCTCATTGTGCCCCGCGGTGGGGACAGCACAGCACTCTGGGGATCCAACTCAGGCCATTGCGCTTGGTATATTCTTTTACATGAAACATTAAGTGTGGATTAAGTGGGGATGTTGCCTAAATCTCTTTGTTTGTTTATAACATAAAACTAGTTCAAAAGCTTTTATCTGATTTTGTAGAAGAAACTGAGGCTTTTCTTGATTTTGTACATTCATGGTCTTCAAGAAAGTTTACCCTTTAATACTGGCATAAAAGATAAGGAAAAGGAGAAAAGTAGATATTTTCTAGATACTGATATGGTGTGTTTGACCTTTAGAATAAAATCAGGCGATACTGCTAATCCTATCATAGCCTAAGGAAACAAGCCAACATCTTGAAGTGGAGAGCTACGACTTTCAGTTCCTTTTGCATCTGTAATTATCACAGGAAATTAAGGATCTCACCACGGGACTTCTGGAAGCACACCTGAGGTACTTAACATAATACTCAAAAGCAAAACAATTTTAGCTTGACTGAGTTGGCAAACAGTGACTCTCAGAGTGAAGGGAAAAAACTCTCACCTGAGAAGAGGCGTTTTAGAAAACCAATTCTCATTCTATTGATTCTAGATTTGGTTCTCATGATAGGAAGTCTCTCCATTAAAACACAAGAAAAAATTAAACTGTGAGGGGAACATAATTAATTTTCTCTGGTATTTCTGGCTTCCATAAAAGAATTTGAAATAAAGTCCATCCTTGAAAATAAGTGATGTGAACATCTAAAGAAACCATAAGATATGTATCCAATAAATATTCAAAGCCTACAAAATGTACGCACTTATTTGAGTAATTGCCACTAATCAGAACACATCTGAATTTCTACTGATATATTTTAAGCAACTTTTAAGCCGCCTAAGGAAACGAAACTCACTGTGGTGGCCTCACATGATTGCTAACTCCACATGGTATTTAGTTTTTTTTTTTTTTTATTTAGTTTTATTTTATTGAAATACAAATGTCAATCAGACAGTTTCAAAACACCATAACCATACAGAGTCAATGAAATAATACATTGCAAACTGTTTTCATAACGTTTTGGTATTGTACAAGGTGCATACATGAAATTATATTTACAGGTTTTTTTTATAGCTGAATTATATCAAAGATTCAATAATTATTTACCTAGTGGATGACCATAGCACTAAAAGCCGACATAATATCCTGTCCAACCACCATTAGTGCAGATCTTGCCTCTCATAGAATT
>PVKA01055624.1:0-10238 GCA_004027165.1 Ctenomys sociabilis
CTGATCTCCTTTCTTCCTTTCATTTGTGCATGTTTGCAGCACATAATGGTTATAGTCCTGGTGTTGTACTGGTAGATGTACATAACCCACCCCAGTTCCCTTTCTTACCTCTTATCCCTTTGTTCTCTCCCCTGCTGTCTCTTGATCCTCTTTCCCTCTGAGAATGAACTATACAGCCTTACTTCCTATTATCTTTTAATTTACTCTTTATTTTTACTCTGAGTTTCTCACATATGAGAAACTATGTGCTATCCAAGTTTGCACACCTAATTTATTTTACTTAACATCATGGTCTCAATGTGTATCTATTTTCCTACAAATGACACAACTTTATCTTTCTTTATGGCAGAGTATAACTCCGTTGGATGTAAATACCATATTTTCTTCATTTCATTTATATGTTGATAGACCTATGGGCTATTTCCAAGATTTAGCTATTAAGAATTGTGCTGGTGGGGGCCAGGGAAATAGCTCAGTAGAATAAGTGCTTCCCTGGCAAACGCAAGGGCCTGAATTCAATCCCTGGTTCTGCCACACACACATGCACGTATGCACGCACAAAGAATTGTGCTGGTAGTAAACAGGAGAATGCATGTATCACTGAAATATGATGTCTTTAACCCTTTCAGGAGATACCTAGGAGTGGAATAGTTGGGTCAAATGGAATTCCTAGTTTCTGGTTTTGTTTTTTTTCATGTATTTGGTACAGAGTTTACAGGGTCTCACTATGTAGATCAGACTTATAGTGGTTCTCCTATTTTCAGCCTCCCAAGTGCCGGGATTATAGGTGTGTACCACCATGACCATCTCAAACACCATCTCAGTGTGCCCCAGGGGCAGGGCCAGCATAGCAGGCCAGGGATTGAACCCCCGGCCCCTGCATCTGCCTAAGCTGGCACATTAGTCTGCTAAGCTATCTGGCCAGCCCTATAGTTTCTGGGTTTTGAGGAAGCTCCAAACTGATTTCTATAGTGGTTGTACTAATTTACATTCCCACCAGTGTAGGATTTCCTCTTCGACCCAAGCCTTTTCCAGTGTTTGTTATTATTTGATTTCTTTATCATGGCCATTGTTTTGAGGGTAAAATGGAATCTCCATGTTGTTTGCATTTCTAATAGCCAGCAATGTTGAGCATTTCTTCATGTGTTTATTGGACATTTGTACTTCTTCTGTGAAGTATCTATTCATTTTGCTTGCCCATTTTTATTAGGTCTTTTATTTGGGGAGACTAATTTTTTTAGTTTTTGTTTGCTTGCTTGTTTGTTGTGTGTTGTGGGGGACCACCTGAGCAGCTCTCCTTGAGAGAAGAGCAACTGTCTCCATTTTGACTGAGTCTGATCCTATTCCTCATATTGTTATGTACAGAGCTGGCTAGGACTTCTGTTTATCCTTCAGTTGACCTTAAGCAATGTGTATTGGTCTAGCTGAGGTGCTGGTGATAGTCTTTGAAGGTGGCATGCGTGTTTCCCTGGTAAGCCTGCTGCTCCTTAACGTGAGCTGGGTGGAGACAGGATGGTAGAGCTAATGCTCTGCGCTGTCAGCTGGGATCAAGCCTCAAAATAAAGGCTATGACTTCCTGGGGCTTGAAAGACTACATCAAAGCTGAAGCCTTAGACTTCCCAAAACATTAGATACTATATAATGCAGATTACTCTCTTTGCATATCCTCTCTGCATATGGCAGAGGTAAATGTAGGCCACCCACCTAGCTCAGCTCACAGTACTCACCTACTTCCCACAATTCTCAGCCAATCCTCCTTAAGCCACTCCCCCACTGAATAAAAACTGGGTGAGGCCCGGGGTCCCTCTCTTGGTTCCAGAAAGCCATGTCAGGCAGGACTTAGAGCCCCTCGACTCCCCGATGATTAAAAATATAATTTAGTGTCCTCATTTTCACTGTGGGTTATGTGGAAAGTGGTAGATTGGAATCAGCTTGATGGGATTCCAATAACATAACTTTGGGATTACAAATATTGGTTTCTTGGACTGAGACAAGGACCAGGAAGTGTCTCCTACAGTGTGTGTGTGTGTGTGTGTGTGTGTGTGTGTGTGTGTGTGTGTGTGTGTTTTCTAGATAGGAGTTCTTTGTCTGAGGAATTGCTGGCAAAATTTTTCCCATTGCATAGATTGTATTTTTTTCTCTGTTGATTGTTTCTTTTGAGGTGCAGAAGCTACTTTGTATTACTTTAGAAATCTGAACTTTATTAATTTTTTTTCTGGTTGTTATAATTTCCTTCCCTGTACTATCTTTGAATCTGGACCGTTCTTGTTTTTCTAGGACAATGAGTGCATCTTTAGGTATTTGTGTGGACTCATTCTGTTCTTCTGATGTAGACAATTATATCTATGAACTTTTGTCTTAGGATTGTTTTCATTATGTCCCATAGGTTCTAGTATGTTGTACTGACATTATAGTTTGATTACAGAAAGTATAATTTCTTCTGTGACTCATTGATTATTCAAGAGGGCCATGTTTAATTTCCAAATGTTTTTGTAATTTCTGTGGATTTTGTTTGCCATCAACTTCTAGTTTCATTTCACTATGATCTGACAATATGCATGGGATAATTTGAATTTTGTTGTGTTTACTTAAGCAAGCTGTATGGGAGAGTATATGGTCTGTTTTAGAGAAAGTTCTTAGTACTACTGAGCAGAATGTATTATTGGGTGGAACATTCTAGATATCTATTAAGTATATTTGTTCAGAAGTTTGGTTCAACTCTGATATTTATTTGATTTCTTGTCTAGTTGATCTGTCTTTCTGTCTGTCTCAGTGGATATTGAGATAATCCATTATAATTGTGTTAGTGTTTATCTGATGTTTTAGGTCTGGAAGTTTTTTTTATAAAGTTGGGCATGCTGGTATTTGGTGCATATATATTTATAGTTCTTTTTTATGCATTTAGTACAGGGTCTACAAGGGCCTCACTATGTAGATCAGACTCATAGTGATTCTCCTGTTTTCAGCTTCCCAAGTGCTGGGATTACATGCCACCATGACCATCTCAATCACCATCTCACATGCCCCAGGGGTGGGGCCAGCACAACAAGCTGGGGATTGAACGCCAGCCGCTGCACTATGCCTAAGCAGGTGTAGTCCACTGAGCTGTCTGACCAGCCCTTACAGTTCTTATCTCTTCCTGTTGAATGTTCTCTTAGTCAATATAGAGTGTTTTTTTTTTGTTTTTTTTTTTTTTTTTTTTTTTTTTTTTTTTTTTTTTTTTTTTTTTTTTTTTTTTTTTTTTTTTTTTGCTTCTTTTGATTAATTTTGGCTTGAAATCCATTCAGGAATTAGGAAAGCTATCTCTATTTTTCCCAGGTTCCTATTACATGCAGTATTGTTTTCTGTCCTTTGAGTTTTAGTGTGTGTAATTTTTTTGGATTAAATGTGTTTCTTGTATACTGTGTATTGTTGGGTGCTTTTATTTCTTGATCCATTCTGCCAATACATGTCTTTTGATTTGGGCCTTGAATTTTGTTGGGCCTTAGTCAGCCCAGGCCAGTCTCGAACTCAGGGCAACCTTCTACTCTCAGCATCCCAAGTACTGTGACTACAAGCATGAACCACCACACCCGGTTTTGATTTGGGAATTGAGAGCATTCACACTGATAGCCTTTAGTAAAAGGCAATGAATTTATCCCTGTCACCACATTATTTTCCTGTTGCTCATTTCTTCCTTCCTCCATTTCTCAACTGCTCACTCTGCCTGGTGTATTCATTGTTAGATTTGTTGGCACTGTTGGCTTCATTGTTTCTAAGATATCCTTGAGAATTTTTTGTAGTACGTTTGGTCATGAATTTCTTGAGGTGGTCTTTGTCATGTAAATACCTTATTTTTTAATCAGTTTTGAAAGAAAGTCTTGTAGGATAGATAAATCTAGGTTGGAAATTGTTATTTTTTAGGGCTTGAAACGCTTCACCCCATGTTCTCCTGAACTTTAAAGTTTGTGTTGTGATAATTCTAATGGGTCTGGGTGGGGTTTTTTGTTTGTTTGTTTGTTGGTGGAACCAGGGATTGAACTCAGGCCCCTGCACTTGCCAGGCAAGTGCTTATTCTACTGAGCTATCTCCCTGGCCCCTGGGTGGGTTTTTTAAAGTGATTTGTTGCTTATCTCTCTTTTAGGATTCTATACCTGTGTCAGACTTCTGATATTTTGATTATGATAAGTTAGGGAGAACATAGTAGGCAGTCAGACAGGACTGGGCCCTCAGGGAAGTCAGAGCAGAAGACATGAATTAATCATGATTGTGGCTGGAGGAAAGATTAAATTCATGATGACTACTTTTATATACTTCCCTGGGGGATGAATAGAAGCTTGGGATTATTGGTATCACCCTTTTAAAGTTTCCCACTATCTCATTAGGATGAGCCATCTTATCCCACCCACTAACACTAAAACTACTAAGACTGTAAGACAAGGCTAGAATTATAGATTATTGACTAAGGTTAATGATGTCATTCATGTTCCCTTGCTACCATTAGATCAACATTACCTAAGTTTAGTAACTCTTGCAACCTTATTGATTAATCATCATTTTGACCAATGTTGTACCCATTAGATCAATATTACCCAATTTACTACTCTTGCAACCTTATTGATTGATCATCATTTTGACCAGTGTTGTACCCATCTCATGATTTTGCTTTATAAAACTTCCTTTGAGAAGTGGGCTCATTGACGACCTATTTTGGAACCACTCCTATCTCTCAGGAGCAATTCCTAGTCCCCACTCCAGTTCTCCAATAAATTCTCCTACTCCTAACCTCTGTTGTTCCTTAGAATTCACTCTTCAACTTCAGGTGACACAAAGTCATCATATTTAATATCTAGCATTCTCCTATATCATGTTTGAAGTCCCACCAAGATAACTTGAAAAGAAGTAAGAGTTTGCTTTTGTTTCATGGCACCTCTAAAATGTTTCAACTGGATTCTGGATTGAGCTTCTCTTAGGTAATCAGAATTGTTGTCTTTGAACTGTATGCCATCCTTATCAGTTGCTTAGGTCTTGTCTTTTTTATGCATTGTCTCTTCTGTTAAAAGGATGATAAATTTAAGTTGAGAACATGGGAAGATTATGATGTTTCTTTAATAGAGCATTTTATTTATGTTTGCATATGCTATATTTTAGACTTAGTTGCTGAATTTATTAGTGTTCCTTGTTTGACTTGTCTGACTTGTTCAACTACTGTGGTTTGTTCTCTTAGATACCAGCACCATGAAATCATAATATTAGAGCATCCCCTAATGGGCTTTGATATGAAATACTATAAAATGGTCTTTTTATGAAATGTAGATCATATTTAGAAAAGACATACCTAGATAAACTATGGGGCTCCTTCCAGTGGTTAAAAGATGCTAAGTTAGTGGCCATTCTTAAGTCTTGGAGGACAGGTTTCACTGGGACAGACTGGCTCTCATCCTCCTCTACACTTCAGGGAAAATGTCACGCCTGATGTGTCAAGTCTGATTTCTTTCTGGTCTGATCCTCCTCTGGTGAGAAGACAACCTTAGCTCTTCAGATTCCCCATTCTCACCTTTCTAGACTGAGAATGACAACTCAGGGGCAAGGTGTTTCAACAGCTCACCATGAATATGAAAAGAAAAGACTTCCTTTATCTGATCTTATTTCTGATGTTTTCCTGCCACTTCGCATTTTAACTTTTTGAAGGCTTGTAAGGTTAGAAAGGGGAGGACCTAAACTGCTCCAACCTTTCCCTCTTACAAAACAACTAAGAACTTTTAAGTTAAGCCCATAGAAAATCTTAAATGAGGAATACATACCTTGTCTCTGAGTCAGATGACACATTGAAATCCTGCCCATCCAGTAGAACACACATCAAAGCCATGTCCTGGCTTAGTGTTCTGGGCAGGTCTCCCTTGGGGGACTGAACCTGAGACATAGTGGAATTCTGGGTGAACCCAGAAGGTGCTGTTTCCAAAGCACCATACTTAAGGGACAAAAACACATTTAGGCTAAGGTAGGATCTCTAGCCTTGTCTCTCCCCTCCTAGGTCTAGTTATCATTTATGTGTGGAAGAAGAAAAATATTTTGATAATAAGTTGAAGACTTTGACACCTTTTTTGTAAACTTATAAAGTACTAGATAATGATTTTGCTTAGGTTTTTACCTATCCCTTACAGAATCTTGACAAACAGTGGTTAATCTGCCAGCCAGTTATACAGTCATAGATCAGCTGCCATTCTGAAAGCAGAGGACAGTTTTCCCCAACATCTCTTGGTAAATCCCCATTAAAGTCAATGGTCAGTGGAATGTTGACCAGAGAGGCAGCTATATTCCTTTCTGGAGACAGAATCTTGGTTGTATGGACCAGTATAAACAGAGATCAATTGGAGGGGTCCTGGCCAAGGATACTCATGGCCAATTAATGGAGAAATCTTTATTCATCTATTGTACTTTTCTCTCTCTTCTAATAAGTTAGAAATTTTCCATAAATTGTTGCCAAAGTGCTGGGAGTTAGCTTTAGAACCATCTTATCATTAGTTTCTCCCCCCTCTAGAAAGCAGGACTGAAGCAACTTGCAACATTTTTCCTTACACAAAGGAAAGCAGCTATCAGGGAAATAATTTATATTGGGCCATTCATATGCTAACTAAGACTAGAAATGAGATTTTAGTCATCCTTGTTTTTCATGTGTATATATAAGACTAATAAACATGAATTTTCTGATGTGTTACTTGTGATTGCTAGTTGATGGGTACAAGTTTGACGTATGAGCTTTAGAAAATAAAAATATTTTATAAGAATTATAAGAATGTGGCTTTCTCTTGCTACTAGAAAATGTTGCCTAGGTGAGTAGGTAGATAACAGAGATGTTTCAGAGGCTTCTGCACCCTAGGGCCAAAGACAGGATTTTTCTCTAAGCCAATTTTACCTGACTACCTATCTCTAGAGGTAATCTCCAATGCAGGCTGAGAACCTCCAACTACTTCCAACTCACTGTTTGGTATTAGCCTTCTTTCGAAGAACTAGAACACAATGGTTTAATGCTAAGCAATGCTACTTTCTTTAAACATGACTCTTACAACTGAGATCAATTGTAAATTGTGTTTATAAAGATACCTATAGGAATAATTTCATGAGCTCCCTGGGAAGATGAAATTACAGAGCAGTGTGAAAGTGGACAGACCGGTTGAATTTTTGTCTTCTGGTTCCTCTCCAGATGTTATTCACCTCCCCTGGAGTAGAATCTACTTGAAGAATGCCACGAGGGTATACAAATTATATATAAATAAAGTGATGCTGAATTCTTTCTTTTTGCATTTCATTCGCTAGGGAGCTCAATGTCAAAATATTTTACTGCTTTGGAATGTACTCTTAAGCACTAGTGGAGGTTTGATCCTCAACAGTTTATCTCCTAATGCCAGGATGGAATGCAGAGGGAAGTATTAATTATGATGCCTTTTATTTGGTGTGGTACAGGGTCTCACTATGTAGCTCAAACTCGTAGTGATCCTCCTATTTTCAGCCTCCTCAACACTGGGATTACAGGCACGCGCCACCATTCCCAGACTCAGTCACTGGCTCAGTGCACCTGGGGGTGGGCTGGCACAACATGTGGTGCCAGGGCTTGAACCCTGGACCCTGTGCCTGCCTAAGCGGGTGTTTACTCTGCTGAGCTATCTCATCAGGGCCTTATGATGCCATTTCATAACTAGAATTTTACTGTAAGACAGAGGAAAAATGGTCAAAATTACCTTATATTTAGACTTTCTTTGCACTAAAGAAGCAATCCTTACTTGTGTTCAAAGGTCAATGTGAATCACAGGAAAACCATTTTCCTCTGTCCTGTATGGTGTCCACTTCACTGAGCCTGAGGCTGCTCTTCCTAGACCTTGGGAATCTGAGGGTGATGTTTCCACGACGACTTTAATCACAGCCTTTCCCACTATTACTCCTGAGTCTGAGGCTTTTCCTACTAGCCCTTCAGGTCCTGCGGGTGGAGCTACTAAGCCAGCCATCTTTAAACCCTCCATGAGGTTATATCTATCCTTATCTGATTTTGTTCAAGCTCCTCAAGGATAATACCCCTTATAGGAAGTAAATGGGGAATTTATACTATTTTTACTTATGTGCCCCTTTTCTCTCAGCGACCTAAGATAGATCTGGCAAGATCTGAGAAAAGTCTTAGATGATCCTGATAAGTACATTGAGGTGTTAAGAGAACTTACTCAAGGGCCGGGGAGATGGCTCAGTGGAATAAGCGCTTCCCTGGCAAGCAGAAGGGCCTTTGTTCAATCCCCGGTTCTGCAAAAAAAAAAAAATGAGGACTTACTCAGATCTATAAACTAGGTTAGAGAGTTGTAATGTCACTCTAAAATCAAACACCAAGACTGGGAGTGGTGGCATGCACTATAATTCCAGAGTTTGGGAGGCTGAAAACAGGAGGATCACTGTGAGTCCGATCCATGTGAGACCCCATAGATCTTGTGCTAAATACAGAAAAAAAAATTAAAAACAAATTAAATCAAACTCTGATTTCTAATGAGAAACAATGGGTGGTACAGACTTCAAGCTGTGAGTTTCTTAAGTGTATTACAGATTCCTGGGAATATCTATTTTCAGAGTGGGTTTAAATAGGGCCTAACCAGCACTCGATAAAGAAAAGTTACCTAGGTGACAAGATAGAGACTCCAAAGTGTCTTGAAGACCTCTTTACCCTGAGGAAAAATTTCTTCTGGATTATTACATGTCACCATAAGTGATAGGTCTCTTTTCTATTTTAGAGCTTTTGATTTAGAGTCGCTTATTAGAAAGTGAGGCATAAACAGTATAAATGGAACACTCTTAGTTTCCCTCTCAATCACTTTACAAAGGTTAAAAAACAGCCATTCAGGTTCATTTTTCAGTTTAATTTTCTGTTTGGCAGTGCAACTGGAGTCAGTCACTGCTTTTGTTTCTAAAGGCACATTTTGCTGAAGATAGAGATCCACCCTTGGAAAGCTCCTGATCCTGTCTTTCTGCACCTTAGATGGTTAGGATTTATTTCTTGTGCCATACTTTGAATCACTCTTCTGTTCTTTTCCACTTGCTTGTCCCTGTGATTTGCAGTTTGCAGTGGTGGCTAGTCCAGAGCAGTTCTCTCCTCCATGACTGCTGACTATCAGGACCATGTCTTCACAGTGGTGAGTTCCTCCTCCCTCCGACACTTCCAGAGTGAAACTGACCTTCACTTATCTCTGGGCCATATTTTAAAAACTAGTATAGATTTAATCCTGAAACTTTGAAAGAATAAATGGAAAAGTTTTAGTCCACATTTATCTGCCTTGTAATCCTTAGGCAAAACTGGAGATTAATTTCTCTCTCTCTTGATGTTGATTGTTTTTGTTTTTTTCTCCCCCCCGGAACCAGGGATTGAACTCAGGCCCTTGTACTTGCCAGGGAAGCGCTTATTCCACTGAGCCATGTCCCCGGCTCTTGTGTTGATCGTTTTTGTAGCACTGGGCAGACTGACTGATTTTTATAGCACAGGTGAGTTCACTGATAGAAGAAAAATTTCTAGAAGGATCTTATGAGTTTAATAACAGTTTCAAATGGAAACAAGTATCAAACCATAGGTACAGACCCAGTCTCCAGGGGCTGCCTCTCTCTTCAGGATTTCCCTCCAGAACCTCTTGCCAAGCGGGCCACTGTTCTTAGAGATACTTCTCCAGCATTCTAAGAAAGAAGGCCTATAGCTAAGTATGACCCAAGGGTCACAGGATCACAAGGAAGAGGCCTAGGGGCACAGTAAAAGTGGCTAAACCAGCCCTGCCCACTTCCTTGTGAATACATTCTGAATGTATCCATGCCTGTATAAGTCTTCTAAGATGTAAAAACCAATAAATTATTTGCCTATAAGTTAATTTTGATTAAGTTTACTGCCACTGACACTAGATAGGGTGAAGTCTAAGGAATACCTTAGTTTGGGACAGAGCAAGAGTAATATAGAGGAACACCTTATTTCCCCCTTGCTTCTTTTCAAAATGGAAAAACAAAAAAAAAAAAAAAACTATTATAGGTAGCTACCTATAGCAGGGAAAACTGTACCCTTATCAGGCCTTCTTCCCCACTGTTCAAAATTCTACTTAGTTCTAAAGAGTGACGCCTGGCTTGTACACCCCCGTAGCACGCACAGTCCCCCTTGGAAATAATGAAAATTACCTTTATCAGACTGTCCCTTTAGAGAAAACATTTACATTTGCCTATCAAAACAGCAGGGTTTTTTTTTTTTTTTT
>PVKA01055625.1:0-10239 GCA_004027165.1 Ctenomys sociabilis
AACTTTTGTTTGAAATGGTTAATTTTATGATTTCAAATGGTAAGACAATTTTATTCATCTCTTGTCTGACTTTCTCCACCCTCTATGTTCATGGAGACATCAGGAAAATTTCCCAAAACTCTGAATATTTTCTAAAGTTGACACATGATGAAGTTTCATAAAATAATAAAATCCAGAAAAATAACTCACATTTCCATTGTCATTTCTTGCAATGCAAATTTCTCTTTGCAAATCATTTTGGGAGTGAAATCTTCCTAGTAACTAATGTCACTTCACCACCAGAGGTAACACTGATTCTGGGCAAATAGTCAAAATGTGAATGTCAACGTACAATACCCTTTCTTTAGGCTCTCCTAGGTAAACTCGGCTCTCCAGCTATAGTAGTTACACACATAGTGGAAGACTCCAGTCCTAGGCAATTCTGACTACCATGACAGATCCTGAGTTCCAATTTAGTGGTTCTAAGTTGCATAAGCTCTCAAGAAATTAACACCTTCTGCAAGAACACTATTATGGCTTATGAAATTTTGATAGTTTGTTCAAGAGTTCAAAATGCTTGTATATGTTCAAAGATTTATTCCTAAACTCTGTAACTTGAGTTGGAAAGAGTTTTTGCTAGTGAATTATGTATGTGCAAGATGAATTATTCATAGAATCTATTCATTACATTCTAGAACATTTGATGGATGCTTATTTTGATGCATTTAATATCTCAAAGTTTATAATTTTACATATAATGCCATGAGTTATTATAGTCCTTTATAGGTCCTTGCATCAAGGAAATATTGTCAAAATAATGTTACAATAAATAAATCTCAAAGCCAAGTATTTTAAGTCAAAAATCTTTGATTATTTTTTTCACATTTCTCTGCAGTTTCGTTGAACTGGGCTCTCAGCTACACATTCCTCGCTGTGCTCCACGTGCTCCACGTGGCCCTTCCGCATCCGTGGTTAGAACATTCTTCTCTTACCAACATCAGAAGCGCAAAGCGCATGCGCCACACGGCCCACTCTCCTCCTCATTCACATTGCTTTGGTCAAAGCCAAAGCCAAATTGAAAAGTATGAATGAATACTCTCTAACATCCAAGTCACATTGCAAAGAAAAGCTGAATTATTTGCATTGTAAATGAAGATTTAAGAAGTCTTTCAATTTTTTATTTTCCTACTTTTATCAGAACATAAATCCTTTTGAGTACAAAAGGATTACATTTATCTTAGGAATCAGTATGTACCCCCTCAATACATTTCAATTTTTTTTTCTTTTGCTCGCTACCTCCCTTTATTTTGCCAACATCAGATCCATATATTATCTTATAATACCTTATATATCTACTTATTTTATATGCAGATTAAAAACAAAACCAATAGGCCAAAAATCATATGAAGTATTTAAGACATTTGTACTAAATCAAGGTATACTTTTAGATATATTATCTGCACTGTATTACAACAGTGTTGATCCTGTCTTTTTTTTCTCATCTCTTTTATTTTGTATCTTACTTATATATTAACTTTTTCATTTAAGAAAAGCCATGTAATATTTAAGTTTTGTCTGATTTATTTCATATCATGGTGTGGTCTCAAGGTGCACCAATTTTCCCACAGATGCCTCAAGTGATTCATGGGAAATATCAATTTAATAATTGAAGGGTTGAATAAAGAATGAAAGCCTTGAGCACTTAAAACAGCATATGTCAGCACAAAGTTAAGTATGTAAACTACTTCTGTCCGGTGCCTGCGGAGTCCCTTTCTACACAAAGCAAAATAAACCATTATTCTCCAGCTGCAGGACAGATACCGCGAAGCTACTATGCACTACCACAACGACCTGGCTTATTAAAATGCCCCCAGATCCGTGGGGAGCACGGCAAACTTAAGCCCAAAACACTGTGCACACGTAACCTAAGTGGACGAATTCCTTCCCAGGATCCCCTGCTCCACACCCTCTTCACAAAGACGCAGCCCCAGACACCTCAGGAGTCCTGGGATTTGCTGCTGTCCTGAGGCAGGGTGTGTTCTGACCCGACGCAGCCATGATCAGATACCTGGCTCTGACACGAGCGCAGATCTGAAACTTCTCTTGGCAGCTCTATCAAACAGACCTGATCACATTTGGCTTGTCAAATTTAATTTTATAAATTTGAGTTAAGATTGGACTCTAGTCCTTCTGATAGACACTAAAAAGCAAGTTCACTCTTCATAGTGCTATCTATATACTCGCTTTCTGCAAAAAAAAAAAAAAAAAAAAAATCATTTGTG
The DNA here is from genome assembly GCA_004027165.1 of Ctenomys sociabilis. Lineage (NCBI taxonomy): Eukaryota > Metazoa > Chordata > Mammalia > Rodentia > Ctenomyidae > Ctenomys > Ctenomys sociabilis. The sequence goes on from PVKA01055625.1 coordinate 2,262, forward strand.
AGAAAAATCAAGACAAAACAAAACTAAAATTTAAGGTTTACTGAAAGGAGAAATTAATGCTTAATTGTTTGATCAGCCCTGCTTGCCTGTATCTGGTAATCTGAGCAACAAATCTGATGATAACTGTATGTAATGTAGCAACCATTGCTTATTTCCTATTCTAGTTTTGAAATTCTGTACTATTTTTATTGTTTTATGTTGCTTTATTTTTGATTTTTTTCTTGTTATTTGATTTTTTTTCTTTGAAACAAAAATTTAAAAAAACACTTTTACTATTTGGAATGTTACATAAAGTAATTGTAGCATCTACTATAAGTGTTTGCTGATAAAGATTTGGACTTTTTGGCCTCAAATATGCAAACAATAGTTTTACGAATGTTAAGTATTACTGATTTTTGAAAATTAATATGGCACTTGAAACATCAGTAACCACAATAGGCTCTAATCATTTAAGACTGCATTAAGTAGATTGCTATCTACCCATGAAACTATTGAGAGATGTATTTTTAAAAGAACAACAAAAAAAAAATACTCAGAAATGGCCATGTCAGAACTGAGTGTGACCCTAGCATTTGCCACACACACCAACTAAGAGCATGAAACATCAAAATTCATTATTTTTTATAACCCTTGTTGACTTCTTGGACTTTAGTGAACAGTGATTCCAGGGAAGGCCATCTAACTGTGGGTCCAGCCTATGACCAGAGCTCTCTGGGTACAGGGAGTATGGAAAAAAGAGGGAAATGTGTGGAGGTGCAGGTACTCTGTCGGGCTCAGCATCCCTCGCGTTGCCTCGTGCCTCGCGCTGTCACAGGGCTGGGGAGGCCTAGGGCTCTCACTTCCCTGTCATCCCCTTGGGGTAAATCACTCACCAGGACAGCGAATGCCACCCCACCCTCCGGTCAGCAGTCTGCCTCCCATTGTGCCCATCACCTCCCTCTGGTCCAGACAGAGCTGAGGTGCCTTCCTCGCCCAGGTAAGAAACACGTTATAAACGTTTGCCTGTGCCGTCTGGGTCAGACATCATGGGCTCAGCCATTTCATGGTAGGGGACGGGATCGCTCCTTCATCTGTGTAGCAAGGATGAGGTGATCAGAACTGGGTGGGACACACCAGTGCTGGAGCAATCACTGGTGTGGCGCTGCAGTGTTGGAGCTGTAGAGGCATCGGTTATGAAAGGCCAGCCCATTTTATCTATTAGATGCAAGGATGAGGGCTATGACCCTTCCCAGTGCTTGCAAAAACCCTTGACACTTCAAGTGAACATGAAAAGAAGCTTAGAATTAGGTTTAAAGAGATTGATTAAATATTCATTATATGCTCACAAAACACTTTTTGAAATAAAGATACATATGTATAGATATATATTAAATTTATTTTGCATAGTTTTTCGTGTTTATGATGGGAGATGAATGGAACTGATAAATTTCTCCTAGCAAATAAAATTATTCAGATCTGGAAAGGTTCTGAATTAATAAGTAAATGCCTTTATAGAAAATAAAATAAAACAACCAGAAATTATTTGAACATAAAAAGATTGGTTTGGAGTAAGAAAAGGAGAAGCTGAGACAACAAGAAAAAGTTCAATAAAAGAAAAAAAATACATTACTGTGGACATGCTAAGAATTGTTTTCTGAAGAGGTAAGGAAGGGTCACGTGGCTTGCTAAGCAGTGTCTGTTTGTATCTAAGACTATAGAATTAAGAAAAATAAACCATACATTCCTGTTATCCAATGAGCTCCTGGGTTAGAATTTAGTGAGATTCCTCATTGTAGTCAGAGTTTTGTTATATCTAACACATATTCCAGTCTTCCATCCAATTCCCCATTTCAAGAAAACAAAGCTAAAGCAACATGACTGCATAATGACATAGAGCTCTGTGTATAGGGCTATTCATCCAGCTCCTTTCAAACCAATTCACCTGAGGGTAAGCAAGCAGCAAATGGGCAGCGCCTGCAGTGAACACCAGAAAATGAACTTCTCAGCATCTTTTCCTAACTACACTAACTAAAATAGAATAATAGATATGCGTGTGCATGTGTGTGTGTGTGTGTGTGTGTACAGGGCAAGCATAGCAGTCAACACAGAAGTCTGAGTGAATGAACATAGGCATGATTTGAGTTATTGATTAATTTTCACACATTATCTTGTCTTTTTAAGCTAATCTTTATCACTATTGTTCTTCCTTTATTGTGCCTCAGCGTGTCATTATTCTTACTTGTCTTTTCTTCCTTTGCACAGAAAATAATTATATTGATTTATTCAAATTGGCCCAAGAATTATGATACAAAACTATCATCTTATTGTCTATGAGCTGTCATCAGTTGTAGTTAATATATTCAAGAAGCAGAGCACGACACAAAAATGGTCTGACGCGTGTATCTACTGCAAGTGTTTTATTTTTTGCATCAGGCACTGAACTCAGACTATTATACAGGCTAAGTACATACTTTACCACTGAGCTACTTATCAAGCCTGGGAATTTGTTATGAAATGCACAGTCTTGTCCTTTTTGCGATTGAAATATTCTCTTAAATCTTCTATTTTTGTAAAAAAATCATTTCACTTTTAAAAGATTTCTATCACTTCTTTAAGTAATTATTTTAAAGATAGAAACATAAACAGATGGAAATAACATATTTTCTGCTTTAAATGTAGTGTTAGAAGAAATTCTGTTAGCATGAGAAGCTTTTTGAAAAATTAAAGCACTTTCTCCTATACATTTAGCATCGGACCTCCCGTTGGTAACAGCCACTGCTAAAAAAATCGGATGGATTTGCTGGAAAGTAAGGGCAACAAGGAGTCTGAGTTGCCAAAGGTTGGCCACTGCCCTGAGCTGAAGCTCTCCTCTCTGGTTAGCTGTGTGATAGCTGGCGAGATCCGTGACGTGTACTGATTATAAGGACGCACTTGAGTATTCTCCTGCAGTAGTTGCATCATAAATTATCATGAATGCCTACCTAAAACTCAGAAAGAAATTATCATTTAGCAAATTCATCTACATTTATTCACAAATAAACTTCAGTGTCTAATAAAGAAAGTTTGCTCTCCTTTTTATAACTCTCTCTTAGGCTAAGAATTTCTTGAGTGCTTAGTAGAATCTCTAATACATAAACCATTTGAAATTTAACCATGTCCCAGAAGAGCAGATTATCAAATTTCCTTATTTGTCTATAAATTCATCATAATATGATATAATTGGGAGTAATCTATATTAGCTTTCTCTTTGGTATTGACATTTTTACATGTATATGTTAATTATTAAGTATAAATAAATAAAATGATAAGTGACTCATGATGCTATTAAAGCATAAAGACATAATTTTTAAAATGTGGTTTAAGAACAGAAAATGCACTAAACAAAAGGGGGAATACAAAGGAAGGTCCATTCTGTAAAAGTATATACAGTATAGTTAGGATAGATATACACCTACTTTTACTTAAATCAATGAGAAGAAAGATTTGTACTAATAGTGTGTGGACAGGATAGCCTGCTAGTATCTTGTACTATGGATAACCACTAAGAAGATAACAATGTACAAGGTATTAACTATTGAAACTGTACTACTAATCAGCTGTGAAACTGTCTTATCACTATTTGTTTCTCAGTAAAATAAAATAAAAATAAAATGGTACATGAATAACAAAAAGGAACTGTTAATGAAAACTTTCAGACAAAAGGGCAGCATTTTAAATCACTGGGAAACAGAGATTTAAATACGAGGAAAAATATTAAAATCATAAAGAGAAATACAAGTCTACCTACAGAATCTATTGATTAAATGCATACACTTTATGAAGGAAAAAACTGACAGGGATATGAGTAAATACAACTCCTATGAAAAATATTATGGAAGCTCAACAATAGAATTAAAAATACAGTATCCACCCAACTCAGATAGCTCACTAATGGACAAGTATCTAGATGAAATCTAAATCAAAGAGCTATCTACACTCTCACTTCCATCACATCACCAATCAAAACAATCAGGATGTGTAATAGCATCCCATTTTCCATTGATATTTGCTTGGATAAAAAGTGTGACATGTATGCAGGACAGGGTACTACATCCATGAAAAAGATTGTGATTTGTATTGCTGCTGTGGTGGGCTGCCAACCGCTGCTCAGCTTGTACCACTCAGCTGAACTGAGCCGGCCTGGGGCTGGGCATCAGAGGCCCCCCTGAGGGTTGGTGCCAGCAGCACATGAACTGGAGAGGCTGGTGAGAGGCAGTCAGGAAAACTGCTTGGAGTAGCTGTTGGAGATGTTGGAAGTTGCTAGTTCTTTTGGGCTATTTTGCTAGGTGACCTCGTCATGCTGGCTTTCCTTGTGTAGTGACTGGCTGTTCTCATTGGAGGAGGAGCTCAGGAACTCACTGTCACTCAGGATGGCTATGGTTCACTCCTGGGAACACTTGTCCTCACTTTGAGCATCACTTCCTGACTTCAGAGGAGAGGATAGTGCACATCACAGTCTCCTGGAGAAGCTTGTCATTTTGGCTTCCCGTGCTTCCTACATCCACTGCAGATGGATTTGGGTCAGCCTGTTTGCACTGCTGCACACTTTCTAGTTTCCACCACTGACCTCCCCCTCCCCCAACCACACACACACACACACACACACACACACACACACACACACACACAGAGGTCCAACTCAGGACCTTGCACTTGTCAGGCAGGCACTTACACCGTGGGCTCTGGACCTCCAGCTGGACCCCTTGAGGCATTGTTTTGGGCTCTAGGTCTTCAGCTGGACTCATGCAGGATATTACCATGGGACCCCAGCCTTCAGCTGGAGTCTTTGTCTTTAGTGTGCAGACAGATTTCCTGCATTTTTGTATATTATTCTTTGAGTGATTCACTATAGAATAATCTTATAAAATTTGTCCTGTATTGTATTGTTCTCTTGCAAAGCCCAAAGTACAACAACTACAATGACATGCTGGCACTGGAGGACTGTATTTTAAGTGAAAGAAGTCAGCCACAAAATGATAAATACCACATGTTCCCACTTAGTATAGAAACTGAAGTAATACAAACAAAGTAGAAAAGTGGCTGAGCCTGAAAAAGGAGAAAGAGAAGGTGGTTGAGAAGTACAGAGATGAAAATGGGTAACAGCAGTGGCGTTTAATGCTTTGTAATACGTCAAGGAAAGCATGGTTATAACATTTAATAGTGTGTTTCAGGATAGTTAAAGGAAGTGTTACCAACCCAAAGAAACAGTGTATGTGTGTGTGTGTGTGTGTGTGTGTGTGTGTGTGTGTGTGTGTGTGTGTATGCGTGTGTGTGTGTGTGTGTAATGAATGCACCAATTGCCTTGATTGGGTTCATTTACGCACATATTGAAATGTCACCTTGGGACCCACGAATATGTACAGTCACTATGTGTCCATTAAAATATATATATTAACATTATTAGAATACAGCTTAAACATAAAAGACATTCTCTAATTATTTGAATTGCTGATAGGCAAAAGATTAATATTTATAGAGGGTTTAATAAATAGTTCACAGAAGAAATGTAAAACAATAGGAAATGTTTTTAAAAAATTCAAGCCAACTACTCTAGTAAGTCAACTGGAATTAAAAGTCATAATCTGCTGATTTGTTCTCATGACTGAATTGGCCAAATGGAAGATTAAAAAGAAGGAAAAAGGAGAAATGAGTAGAAAGAAAGGTGAAAGGGAGGGAAAAATGAAGGAAGAGAAGAAAAATGTGTGGTGAATGAAGAGGTGCAGACAGAAAGGATTTTACCATTGTCATCCTGGACACTGAGACGGGCAATCTCACATAATGCTAAAAGTCCTTGGAAAGCGTCAAAGGACGTCAGGTGAAAATGTCTGCAACACCAATAGCTCTCATCAGCATGAATCTACATCAACCTTCTTGCAATGTGTCTTCGAGAAACCAGGTTTTTACAAATATTTACCATACAATGTGCTATGGTTTGTGTGTATTTGTCCGCCCAAAGTCCCATGCAGTCCATGAAGAGCAGTTCTACAATTTGTGATTGATTCATGATCCAAGGCTGGGAGCATGGGTCTGAATACTGCTGCGATCATGGGTCTGAATACTGCTGGGATTATGGGTATGAGTGCCACACCCAGCCTGGGGTGGATAGCCTGAGTGTAACATAAGAAAGCCAGAGAGACAGATGCTCTCTGTTACCATTGTTGCCACTCATCCTCTGTTTGCTTGCTCTCTCCTCTTTGCCACTGGCCTGAAAGTTTGAGCTCTGTCCTGTGCCACTCTGCCTTAGAGCCAGCTGAGTACAGACTGAAGCCCCCAGTAACAGTGAGCTGAACAATCCTTTCCTTCCTTCACTTTGAGTGCTGGGTATTTGCTGCAGCAGTGAGAACAGTAACGATGCAACAGCATCATATATGAGGAAAAGTTGCAAAGCGTGTACATGCCAATTCAAGAGAAATTATAACATGCCAATATAAATTTGAGTTTTCAAAAACAATTACTGATGGGCCAGTGAGATATCTCAGCAGGCTAAGTGTGTGCTTAAGGAATCACAGGGATTGGCATTTGATCCCCAGCATGACATGTCACATCGACCCCTGCCCAGGTGCATTGAGCCGGTCACCGAGTCCAGGCATGGTAGCACAGGCCCGTAACAGGAGGCTGAAACAGGAGGATCACTACAAGTCCAAGCTTCATAGTGAGACCACGTACCAAATCCATTAAATAAATAAATGAATACATAGAATAATTACTCAGAAAAGCATAATACCAAAACTGATATTCACTACAAAATAATTGCCTCCATTATAACATATGTTTATATATTTTCACCTACTTGAAATTTTCCTTATTCCTGCCAGTTCATTCAGTGTATTATGACAAAAAGCCATAAACTGAATGACTTATAAAGAACAGGAATTTATTTCTCACAGTCCTGGAGTCTGGGAAGGAAAGGAACTGGCATATGTATCAGCTTATGCAGGCCTTCTCCAAGTTCACGAGTGGACATATTTTAATTGTAACCTCACATGCCAAAACTGATAATGGAATTTTCTCAAGATTCTTTTACAAGGGCATTAATTCCATCCACATGAACAGAGTGTTAATCACGCAATTACTCCCAAATATCTAACCACCTCCAAAAGAGCTCACCTCCTGTTACCATCAAGGTAGGAATGGGAGTCAATAGATGAATCTGTGGAAGGATACACAAGCAAACTTACATAATATGTGCTTACTGTGTTCCTGTTGTTGCTCTGAATTGCTTACTATGCAAGTTTTAGGGAGGAAAATTGTTCTATGGTTTACAACACTTAGCTGATAAAAACTTTGTGCACATGCTCTTCCTTTAAATTTATTCCTAAATAATAATTTCTATACAAATAATGTGTTCTGGGGACCCAGGGAGATAGCTCAGTGGAATAAGTGCTTGCCTGGCAAGCACTGAGTTCAATCCCTGGTACCACCAAAAAATAATAATAACAAATAATGTGTTCTGATTTTTATAATCAACACTTCCAAATAATGGAACATAATATTTTCTCTCTGCCACTGGAGATATAGCTGGAGGTGCAAATATCTATTTCATAGTAAAAAAGTATTTCTAACTAATAATCCTAGTAGATACTTACAAATGAATACATGTACTGTGTACTTAAGAATTTTGAGTACTTTTACACAATTTTTACACAAATTTATATATGTGTAAGTTAATTGTATTCATTGAACTAGATTTCCTAATGATATTTATTTAAAAAGTCATCCCATTTCTTGGATTTCCGAATATTGTATTTTACATTATTTAGAAAATAAATAAAGCCGGGCGTGGTGGCGCATGCCTGTAATCCCAGCACTCGGGAGGCTGAGGCAGGAGGATTGTTGTGAGTTCGAGACCAGCCTGAGCTACAAAGTGAGCTTAAAGCCAGCCTGAACTGCATAGCGAGACCCTGTCTCAAAAAAAAAAAAAAAAAAAAAAAAAAAAAAAAAAAAAAAAAAAAAAAAAAAA
>PVKA01055626.1:0-10234 GCA_004027165.1 Ctenomys sociabilis
ATGAATACACTGTAATGTTTGAAGTGTGCAGTACCTAACAATATAATGCTGAACAGCAGGACAACATAACTTCCGGTATGGCCACAACCTGGAAGCAGTTGACCCTCTGTGCTCATCGCCCCCCAACCAGGAGCAATGTCTAGATTTCACATGAGTGCTCTTGTATTTGTCTTCTGTGCCTGGTTTATTTCATGAAATGACCAAATATCTACTGTGTCACAAATGACAGGACCTTGGTGTTCCTAAATAGTATGGATGGTGTAAGAAACTGCCCCACCCCCGGAGATAGAGCAAACTCTTGTGTGTGTGCCCCCTGAGCTACATCACCGTTCTTTTCCTGTCTTTTTTGTTGAGATAGGTCTGGCAGTGTAGTCCAAGCTAGTGTCCTTACAGTCACTCTAGCCCAGGCTGCCCTTTAGCTCTAGGCAATCAGACCAAGGCCAACAAACAAGGCTGCATACTTTTTACATTGTGAGGTAAGAGTCTCATCAGGGCCTGTGAGATACCTCAGAGAAGTAAAGTGCCTGCTTAGGCAAGCTTTGGCAAGCGCAGAGACCACTGTTGGATCCCGGGCACTGCATGCTGTACCAGCCCCACCCCCAGGACTGGCTGAGCTGGCCACAAAAAAAAAAGGATCTTCTTGGGCAGGTGAGATAGCGCAGTGGCCTAAGTGCCAAAGCAAGCACATGGACGAGGGTTCTATGCCTGGTCCCACATGCCACAGCAGCCCCTCCACCAGGGTGCACTAAGCTGACCACAGAGTACAGGTGTGCATGCTTGCAAACCAGCACTGGGCAGGCTTAAAACAGGAAGATCACCACAAGTCCAACCTTTGTAGTGAGACCCTGTACCAATTACACAAATAAAAAAAAGAGCCTCATCAAATTGCCCATTCTGCCTCAGGCTCCCAGCACTGTAGGTCTCAGGTATGTACCACCACACGCAGTTCAAACCATATTTTCTTTATCCATTCATACATTCATGGACATTTAAAGTTGATTACATTTTTTGGCTATTTTAAATAGTGCAGCAAAGAATATGAGATTGTAGATATCTCACATACTGATTTCATTTTCTTTGGATATATACATCTAAGTAGTGGCCTTGCTGGATCACACGGTATGTCTGATTTTTTTTTTCTTTTTGAGATAAGGACTCACTATGCAGTTCAGGCTGGCCTTAAGCTCACTTTGTAGCTCGGGCTGGTCTCGAACTCACAACAATCCTCCTGCCTCAGCCTCCCGAGTGCTGGGATTACAGGCATGCGCCACCATGTCTGGCTTCATTCTGGATTTAAAAATCAGCTTTTTTTTTTTTTTTTTTGTACCAAGGATCGAATTCAGGACCTTGTGCTTGCCAGGCAGGCGCTTGTGTCTCAGCTATCTCATCGGCCCGTGCTGTATTTTTGAAATGGTCTCACTGTGCAGTTCAGCCTGGTCCTGAGCTCCCTATGTGACCCCAGCTGGCCTGAATCTCACAGCACTCCTCCTGCCTCAGCCTTTGGAGTGCTAAGGTCACAGGCATGCGCCACCATGCCCAGCCATTTTCTGGATATTAAATCCTTATCCGTCATAGTTTGCAAGTGTTTTCTCCCATTCCGTAGCTTGTCTCATCACTTTTTTCCTTCCCCTCGCAGAAGCTTGTTTTAATGCTTCATTGGTCTGTTTTTGCTTTATTTCCAGTGCTTTTCAGGCTCATTTTTCAAATGCTTGTTGATCTGCTGTGAGGCATAGAGCCTTCACACTGGGCTACATCCCCATTCTTGCTCTCCTCAGCTAATTTGCCTTTGGCTTATAGAAACAGTTACAGTTTTGTATGTTGATTATCCTGCAACTTTTGTGAACTTGTGTATTCGACTATTGTTAGTAGTCTTTTAGGTCTTTAGCATGTAGGACCATTCTCTTCACACAGTGACATTTTTCCCATTTTGGGTGCACTTCATTTTCTCCGCATGCTTGCCCTGATTGGGACTTGTAGTACTATGTGGACTAACAGTGGTGAGAGGCATCCCTGCCTTGGAGGTCTTAAAGGGAGAGCCCTCAGCTTTTCCCCATTCCATGTGCTGTTCACTGGCTTATTGTATGTGGCCTTTATTATGTAAAGGGATGCTCCTTTCACATGTGATTTATCCAGAATTATGAAGGGATATTGAATTTTATTAAAAAAACGTTTCTGCATTTATTCACATGACCATATGGTTTTTATTGTTCTTTGAAGGAAGTGAGCAACAGGAGAACCAGGCAGTTCAGGTTCCTGAGGGATCACTATCTTGGACTTTTTTTTGGCAGAACCAGGGATTGAACTCAGGGCCTTGCACTTTGCCAGGGAAACACTTATTCTACTGAGCCATCTCCCCGGCCCGATTGTTCTTTAAAGGAATTAGGGATGATGCTGTGGGGCTATTATCCCAATACTCAGGCTGAGGTGGGAGGATTGAAAGTTTGAGCTCAGCCCAGACAATTTAACAAGACTAAAAAGAAAAGAGAAAAGCGCTGGCAGTGAAGCTCAGCAAAGGCCCTGGATTCAGTCCCCAGTACTGGCACAGAGCAACTTAAAGGCAGGTTTATTTCTGCTCATGGTTTCAGAGGTTTCCATTCATGATCAGCTGGCTCTGTTGGTTTTAGTCCTGAAGGGAGGCCAAACATGGTGGTGCAAAGGTGGTTACTGTCTGAGGACCAGAAGCAGAGACAGAGAAGGCAGGAAGGAAGGGGCCAGGGACAAAACATCCTTTCAAAGCCATGCCACGTCCCAGGGACCCGCTTCATCCTATTTGTCCCCACTCCCTAGTGAGCTCTGAGCTGTGAATTCACCCAGCCATCTTCAGAGGCCCATCAGCCAACAACCAGCCCTCACCACATTGAGCCTTTTGGGGGACATTTTGTATCTTTGGTTTTTTTGGTACCAGAAATCAAACTCAGGACTTCCTGTGTGCCAGGCAAATCACTGTGCCACTGAACTGTATCCCTGGCATGCCATTTAAAACGGTGTGTCACATGTTTGCACGTGTCATCTTCACATCCTTGAAATTAATCCCCGCAGATCACAATGCATCATCTTTTTTTTTTTTAATTTATTTTTTATTTTTGTCTTTTTGAGACAGGGTCTCACTATGCAGTTCAGGCGCATCATCTTTTTAATGTGCTGTTGGATTCAGTTTGTTAATACCTATTTCATTGAAGGTTTTGTTATTAATTCACCAGATTGAACCCGGCACCTTTGCCAAGCTACACCCTTTGCCTTTTTGCTTCAATTTTTAAAGTTTTGAGGCAGTGTTTTGCTAAGTTCCCCAGGCTGGACTTGACTTTGTGATCCTGCCCAGCCTTCCACAGTGCTGGGATCATAGAAATGAGCCAGCACACACAGATTCTTTTTAACTACATTCTCCTTGAACTTGAAGCAGTCCTCTTGCCTCAGTGAGAGGTAAATGAAGAGATTATGGGGGTGACTGCCACCATGGCCAATGTGTTGAGGGTTTCTGCATCTACACTGATCAAAGATATTGGTCTGTCGTCTCCCTTGTGTGGTTGTAGTATCCAGGCAGTGAAGGCTAGGTAAAATGAGTGTAGCTCTCCAGTTTTGTTTTGTTTTTTTCTGGCGGACCCGAGAATTGAACTCAGGTCCTTGTGCTTGCCAGGCAAGCACTTAATCTACTAAGCCATCTTCCCAGCCCTTTCTCTTCAGTTTTTTGAATAATTTTAATCTCTTTTCTTTCCTTTTTTTCTTTTCCCCTTCCCCTCCTCCCTTCCTCTCTCCTTCCCTTTCTTCATTTTTTTTTTTTTTTTTGAGACAGGGTCTTATTATGTAGTTCAGGCTGACCTTGAACTCACTATGTAGCTCATGCTGCTGTAGAACTCTGTGATTCTCCTGCCTCAATTCAGTGTGTATAGTAATAAAGCACTGTTACTTGGGCGCTAGGGATTGAACCAAGAGCACTCTAGTACTGAGCTACGCCCTCAGCTGGGTTTGTTCTTCCAGTCCGAAGCTTCACAATGGGCTGTCTCCAAGGCTTTGAGTGAGTTTCTTGTTTATTCACTCATTTGTCCTGGCTGGGCTTGCACAGGCCTCCTCTTCAGCCTCCCAGAGTGCGGGAATGGCCAGTGTGTACCACCTCATCAGGCCAGTGGCAAGGGTTCTTGAGATGACTGCCCAGGGAGCAGCTTCTCTGCCACCTTCAGAGAATGGTTTAAAATAATGAGAACTAGGATTCCTGTCACCAACTGAATAGATTAGTGGGTCCCAGTGGGCAGGGACTGTACTGGTTTGGCTTATGGACCCTAAATTTGAGTACCTAGAAGGCCTTTAAATCTGAATTATTTGATAATATATACACATTGTTAAAATTAGAGATTTTTTTTTTTCTTACCAGGAGCCAAACTCTGTGGCACTGAGGCAGATTCTGTGGCACTGAGCTATATCCTAGGCTCCCAGAGAAGGGAATTTATTACATATTTTAAAAATTTCATTGCGCCTTTTTTTCGGCAGAAGCAGGGATTGAACTCAGGCTCGTGCACTTGGCAGGCAAGCACATACTCTACTGAGCTATCTCCCCACCTCCTCCTTTTTTTTTTTTTTGAGACAGTCTTGTCTTGTAGTCCAGGCTATCTTTGAACTCACGGCAACTGTTCTGCCTTAGCTTCCTGAGTGCTGAGATTACCAGTGTGTGCCATAATGCCTGGCATCACTGGCCATTTTCTTGAGCATTTTTCTTATTTATTTATTTATTTGTGGTACCAGGGACTGAACTCAGGCCCTTGCACTTGCCAGGGAAGTGCTTATTCTACTGAGCCATCTCCTAGGCCCTGTTCAGTCTTTTTCAATGATATAGCAGATTTCTGTGACTTACTAGTAATTAAAGAAACTGCAGTAGTGCATCAATTTTTAGGTGCCTTTGAACCCAAGCACCAGATATTTGAATAGTGTTTGTAGGAATCGAGACTATGTTACAGCATAGACTGATACAGAAAAGGGAGCCGTCTTCCAGGCAAGGGGAAGCAGCAGCATTAGATACTGCAAGGTGATGGCCGGGATGGGAGGGGCAGGTGGCTGGGGTCCTCAGTGAAGTGTCTAGCAGCTAACTACACCCAGGAAGTCTGAAACCTGTGGCGTGGCCTCACATAAATGTTACTACTGCTGTTGGGGTGTTCACCGGTCCAGGTGCATTGGGACAATGGGCTACCTGTGTCCCCTAAGTGGAGTCTCTGTACAGTTGGAGCAACTTCAGCTTACGAAGTACAAATGTTGTCCTGCCACAGATTGCGATGTCCTGTCCTAAATCCTTATTTCTTCAGCAAGGTGAATTTTCAAGTGCAAACAGACCTGGCAGGACTGGTTTCTAAAAGGTGGGAGGTTTCCCTCATTCCAAGACCAGTCAAGAAGTAACTTGTGGTCACAGGTAACCAAGGCTTCATGCACACTGTTGCATACACCTGTTTAATAGAGGTAGGCAGCAGGGGGTTCCACTGTGATTAGGAGCCCAACACCCCTAGGTGGAGAAGAAGCCGCCATCATTCTTTCGGGAATAACCTCCATTGGTGGCTGCAGTGTGAGGGGACACTGGAGAAAACAAAAGAGGGGGTGAGCTGTGAATTTCAGATCCTTTCCCTTTCCTGGAACCCACAGTCACCCATGCATTTATGAGTCCTATGAAGAAGGTTTGAGTAATGGCTGGGGAGGCTGGTGTCCAGGGGACTGATGCAAGGTAGTTATGGGTTCCCTTTTCAGGTTTCTGCCCTTTGTCTGCCCTGCTGGAGGTGTTTGTCACTTACATCTAAGGTCCACAGGCTCCAGAACCTGAATGAATTCCCTAGCTCTGTCTGCAAGCCAAGATGGTCAGGTGCCAGATTCCCGACTCAATTCAGAGGCTGTGCCCCCCCTCATCCCACTCTGCTCCTCACCAATGGCTCCCTGGATGCTGTGGATGGAGTCCTTCGTAGGGTTGATCCATTGTGTGATGCTAGCTGGGGATGCAGTGGGGGGTGAAGGAAGGAAGGATACACAGCCTCCAGGGAACTGAGTCTTGATTCTGGATGATGCGCAAGAACAGAGGAGAATGAAGTCAGATACAGAAGAGTAAATGGCTGAGGCAGGAGGAGGAGCAAAAGTTTGAGAGCATCTCGGGCAAGCTAGTGACTTAGAGCCTGTCTCAAAATGAAAAATGATTTTTAAAGAAGGGAGGTTGCTGATGCTAAGAAGGGGAGCTTACTGCAAATACCCTGGGTTCCGTCCCCAGCACTGCAGAGAGTGATGAGAAGGAAAATTTTGTGATAGCTCAGAAGTAAAGCACCCAAAGTCCTTTATAAGACTTTGGAGTTAGTCAGAGGCTTTTTTGTTTTGGTACAGATGATCATAATCTTGGCGGCTTCCTTCCTTCCTTTTTTTTTTTGGGTCAAGACTGGGTCTTGCTATGTAGTCCAGGCTGGCCTTAAACTTACTATGTACCCCTGACTGGCCTTGAATTCACAGCATTTCTCCTACTTCAGCCTCCTGAGTATAGCATATGCTACCACAACTGGCTCACAATCTTGGGGGATTTTTGTTCTGAAAATACAGAAATTACATTACTGGAAAAAAAATATACAGGGGTGGGGAGTTAGCTCGGTGGTCTAAGTGCCTGCCTGGTAAGCGCAAGGACCCAGGTTCAGTCCCTGGTGCCACATGCCATGGTGGCACGTGTCTATAATCCCAACGTTGGGGAGGCGGGAGAAAGGAAAATCACTACAAGTCCAAGCTGCATAGCAAGACCCTGTACCAAACAAATAAGTAGATAATAATACAAAATTTTATACGATTGTTATTTTCAGGTGACATTTTACCTATGGATGGCAGCTTCCTTTGGATGGAGAGGCTACATATACACTTACTTGTGAGAATCCCGGATGGTCTCCTGGTGTAACAGTATCTCGCTTTTGTTCTTGAAGGCCCCACTGTGGTGGTCATACAAAGCCATTAAGCGGAAATCAAGGTCATCCTTTGGTATCTGCAGGGGAAATCAGTCCTTCAGGGTTAACTTGACTCTCGGCCTTTACTATTCCCCGCAAATTAGTGAAGTCTTATTTGGGCCTAAAATTGGCTAAGTCCGTACACTGAACTGCTGTATGTAAGGCGAAAGATTTATACGATCTGAAGAGAAACCAGAGTATGAACTGCTGTATGTAAGGAGTTCTTAACTCTCATCAATATAGGCTTGCCCCCATTGTGATTATGTCTAAAGGGTGTGAGTCATACTGGAGACACAGGAATATTACTCCCAATGTGGGAATAATAGTTGACATCACCTCATGGTTACAGTCCTTGTTTTTTTTTTTTTTTTTCAGTCCTTTTTTTAATAAAAATGAGATATTTGCTCCAGGTAACCTCCTCGAGCAAAAGCTAAGCCTTGTGATTTGATTAATTGGTTTTGGATTTAGTAAGATCTTGGGGCAGGAACAAAAGGAAAGATGGCACAGCAGTCCTTTCAAGAAAGATATTGATGAGTCCTCAGTAGATGTACAAAGAAATAAGTTCTCAATCCTGAGTACCTTGGGATCAGAAAAATAGGCATCCCGCTGCATGGAGGTGACCGTTGGAGTTGAGCTGAGCCGGCTCCAGGGGTCTTGTTGCTGATCAAGGTGAGTGGGGTTCTTGAACGGCGATTTCTGCAGAAGAGAAACTACATTGTGGACCTGGCCGCAGGAGCCTTGCGATGTGGTAGGACAGTGACATCATCTTAGAACTGACAGAGATGAACCAGGAAAAATGAGGAGGAGGGCGGGCATAAATCCCTGGGTGGGGGCAGGTGAGAAGGGTTACGGATTTGGCCTCCTGAGTGAGGAAGAGGGTGGGTGGCCCTGTGGAGAGCTGGGAGCATGACAGAGCCAGTCTGTAGTTAGCCAGTGATCTGGGAGGAGCCTGGCCTAGACGGGAGAACTGCAGGAGGCCTGCAGGGTGTTCTGAAGGGAGTGAAGAGGGCCTCCAAGAAGCATCAGGGCCGTGTCTACTGGGTAGGAAAAGGGCTTTGGCAGGCAAGGAAGGGCCAGTTGTTGACTGAAGGAATGTCAGAGAAAGTTCATTAAGATCTGAAGTTCTCTTAGTGCTGGCCCACCCCAGGGGCACGCTGAGACCAGGATTGAGACCTAGTGGTGGAGCACACCTGTAATCCCAGCTCTTGGGAAGCTGAACACAGGTGGATCAGTAAGTCTGAGCTACTAGTGAGACCCTATAGACCCTGCAGACCCTGCACTAAAATACAAAAACAAACTGCAGTTCTTCCTACAAGCAGGAATATGAAAGCACACAGTTGATTCCTTCATTACAAATCAAGTTGCCCTGTTTTCCACCACAGTATTCTGGGTACCTAGCAACAATGACCTAATACTTGGTATTAAAAACTGACATCTTGGTTGAATCATTGATCATATTCCAGTTAGGGGCTGGGGATATAGCACAGCTGGAAAGTTCAAGGTTTGGGCATCAAAAAGAAAAAAAAAAATCCCAGGAGTACAGCCACCACCATTAGCCTCTCCTTCAGGTTTGCATCATTGTAACCCTCCTTCCTCCCCACATGGCCAAGAGCTCTGCGCCTCCCCTCAATTAAACCTTAGCGAAATTGTAATGTCCAGCACTCTGCTCTCCCAGAGAGCGGACCCGTGATACAGGATGGGAGCCTTGCTGCAGGCCTGGCGAGCTCTTCCACTCCTCTCCTGCTGTCAGCTCGAGGATGAGTTTGTCTTCACAGAGAAAGTTGAGCCATTTCAGGGCCATCTGCACTCTGCTTCCCTCCTACAGCATGAGAGGGTGTCCTTCCTATTCAACAGTCGCCTCCTGCCTTAGACCTGGGCCTTCTCCATGCCTGGGCCTGGGCCCTTCTGCACACCCCCTTTTCTGACCCCAGCTCATCTCCCATTCCTCTACTGTGGTCTCCACACCCGAGCCTGCTTCTCTACAGAACCAGACTTAGAGAGGCAGCACTCGCTGTCTCCACTTTGTGCTTCATCCCTGCTCCATCCTCTTCAGCCCCATGAAGTCTGGGCTTAACACTCTTGCTGGTGACAAGGACCCTTTTGAGACCTAAAGACCTAATCGTACGTGATCATGGGCAGTTCTGGCACCAAGACAGTTCTCTGCCCCAGAGCTCCAGCCTCTGGTTGTCCTGTGGCCTCTGGCTCCTATGTCTCAGGTACCTTATCTCTGCCCCTTACACAGTGGGATTCTCCAAGGTCTGGTTTCTGCTTTTCTTCTATCCACTGGAGGAGCTGATTCTCTCCTGTAACTGCAATATGGGCACAGTGAATCCTAGACACTTCTTCACCAGAACTTTCAGTCTGGCTGCCTATAATTCATCTCCATTTAAATGGTCCACAGGCACCATAAGATCTACCAAATCTATCTCAACACCTTTCTCCCCTAAATCACTTCCTTGTGACACTGCATTTGAGTGAATGGCAGCAAGCTCCCAGATACCCAGAAGCTATCTTAGACTTGTCCTACCTCTTGGGCCTACATCCAGTAAGAAACGAGGTCTCACCAGTCCTGACCTTTGCATCTTTCTCAGAGTGCACCTTAACTGCCACCACATGTCACTGCTGCAGGTATTGTGTCACTGTGCCTCTTGCCTATTCACTTCTGTCACATGTGGCCTTCCCTCCTGATACTGGGGCTTGAACCCAAGATCTCAGTGAGCTATATCCCCAGCCATTACTGATTTTTTTGGGGGGGCACAAGGTCTTGCTAAATTCCCCAGGTGGGTGGGAATGTAGACTGGTACAACCATTGTGGAGATCAGTGTAGAGACTCCTCAAAAGAGTAGGACTAGAAATCCCATTCAAGCTGGCTATCCCCCTACTGGGAATTTTCCCAGAGGAACTGAAAACATTGTATCATAGTGATATATGTGTACCTATGTTTATAGCAGCACAATTTGTGATATCAAATTATTAGAAACAACCAAGATGTCCCTCACATGAGGAATGGTTGAAAAAGATGTGGTATTTCTATATAATAGAGTATTACTCAGCTATTAAGAATGATAAGTTTGAAGCATTTATACTGAAGTGGATGCCACTTGAACATATACTCATAAGTGAAATAAACGAGACACATGTGTAAATATCATATAGTCTCTCTAGTATAAGAAGCGAAAAGCAGAAATACAAATGGAAACGTACAACAACAACTAAAATCAATTGAGTCCAATAAGGCAAAGTGAATGACATATGCTGCAGGATACTAATCAGCTTTTCTCTTTTTTTTTTTTTTT
>PVKA01055627.1:0-10226 GCA_004027165.1 Ctenomys sociabilis
AAGCCACAACAGTCAAAAACAAGGATATCAGAAAATTTTTGGATGGTATCTATGTTTCTGAAAAGGGAACAGTTCAGCAGCCAGATGAGTAAGATCCAAGAGTTAATCCAAGCCACAGAAACAAGCTTCTGGATTGTAAAGCCAATCTGATATTTTAATGAGACAATAAAAGATCTTTATTAAATAGAAAAAAAAAAAAGAATACAAAAAGAAAACATTTGCAACTTAGCTAGAAATGAATGCCACCATCTCCTTGTAACTAGGAAATGTGAAGGCCAGCCACCCTACAAGTCTCAGTGGTAATGTAAAAGAGATGGCCATGGAAAACACTGTCCTTACAAGGGATTCTCACTTATAAATAAGTGATTCTATGAGGTAAGAAAACCCTGAGCCTCCTACTGTAACACTCTCTTGGGAGGGATGCACCATCATTTCCCAGGCCCAAGTCAGAATGTCAGGGGTTGCCTTCAAATACTCCTCACGCCACACTGCCTCCGCAAACATCCTGTGCTCTCTGGTCTCGCTGCCACAGCCTTTTCCATGTGCTCATTGTTTCTTACCTGGCCTGCTGCAACAGGTCTACCAAGGTGCTGCTTAAAACTGCTTCATGGGTCCTCACTAACTTGCAATGAACTTTTATTAAATGCCTATTATGTATCCATTAAGTGATGGTTCACACTCCAGCACACATAAAGGTCCCAATAATCTGACCCTCCATTAAGGGTCAGTTCTAATTATTCCTTCTCCCTGCAGGTCTCCCTGTATGACAGCTTTCTTTAGTTTCCTGAAGAAGACAGATTATTACTTGTGATAGATTCTATTCTTTCTTTCTGGAATGTCCTTGTCTGCCAGGCAACTGCCTAAAAATACCCAGTACAGTGGGACTAGGGATATGGCTCAGTGGAATAAAGGAATAAGTGCTTCCTTGACAAGCACAGGGGCCTGAGTTCAATCCCTGGCTCCGCAAAAAAAAAAAAAAAAAAAAAAAAAAAAAAAAAAAAAAAAAAAAAAAAAAAAAAAAAAAAAAAAAAAAACAGCACATACTGCAGATCCATTATATCATTTATCCATATCTACTTATTAAGCAAGTTAGTCCCTCCCTCCTAAATGTTCACAACCTCTGTATTTCTCCTACATTTCTATTATTACCTTACTACTTGTATTTATTTGTTTTTGTCTTCTTCTTCTTCTTAATTAAGATTCCTTAAGAATTGAATTCTTATTCTACTTACTTAAATTTCTCAGAATCCAACTAATAAATACTTGGTCATTTTAACAGGAAGGAGAGTGAGACTGATACAGGTATGGACAGTGGGCTGGTCCTTGAAGTAGGATTTTGGTAGACTGAAATATAAAGAGTAGAAAAAAATACTGTGAGAGTGGAAAGAGGATTTCAGGCAGATAATCAGTAAAGTCATGGAAGTATGTAATTTTATAGAAGCTGCCTGAGATGGTCTGGCCTGGCTTACTTAGAATGTTTTGTGGGGGAAGTGGTAGGGAGTGGAGTTGGGTAGTGAAAATGGAGCATCGTTATCCAACAGTGCCCAGGTCTGGACGTGGAAGCAGAAAGGAGGTTACTAGACAAAAGGAAGACTATCAGGGCGAGAGGAGGAGGAAGAGGAAAGTAATGTAGAGTGACAGGATCAGAGTAGTTATGGGCATGTATGAAAATCCCACAAGTAAATGCAATATTGTATATAATTAATATGTACTAATAAAACCCAAAGAATTTATACAAATTAAAACTTAAAAGACAGGTGTGATGGTATATGCCTATAATCCTAACTACTCAAGAGGCTAAGGCATGAGGGTTACAAATTTAAGGTCATCTTGAACAACTTAGTGAGATCCTCTGTCTCAAAAAATAAAGGGCTACCAAGGAGATAGCTCAGTGGCACAGTGCCTGCCCGGTGAGTACAAGGTCCTGAGTTCAATTCCAGGTACCAAAGAAAAAAGGCTGAGATGTAGGGCCTCACTGTGAGGCCTTGAGTTAAAAAAAAAAGTCCCCAGTCTGGGAAGCAAGAAGCTGTGTGTGGAGTCTTTGAACTTAATGTCTCCAATCTTATTACGAGGACAGGGGAGATAACTCTGGCTTTCAGAGAGGATCTCTGTAGTGAATCCCAAGGGCCTTGGAGTCACACATTAACCTTTACAGTTTGGGTCTGGGATGTGCCCCAAAGGCTCAGGTGCTGAAGGCTTGGTTGCCAGCTGGTGGTGCTACTGGTTGGGGGGGTGGAGACTTTTGGAGGTTGGGCATAGAGAAAGGTGAGTGGGAGAGTGACCTGAAGGGCACAAGAGCTGGGGAGATAGCTCAGGGGCTGAAATGCCTATCTGAAGGGCACAACAAGACCCTGGCCAGGTGGTGCACATTCCATCGTATTTTTTCTTCTCTCTCTCTCCTTGTGCTTCCTCCCTCACTTCCTTTCTTCTTCCATGGCAGCCTCCTCCTGTCCCCCCCACCATAAGGTGAGCAGCCTTGATCTAACATGCCCCCTGGCAAACAATGTTCTGCTTCACCACAGGCCCAGAAACAATGGGGTCAACTGACCATGGATGGAAACCTCTGAAACCATGAGGCAAAGTTAATCTTTTTGTTCAAGTTGTTTCTCTCAGGCATTTTTTTTTTTTGGAACCAAGGATTGAACTCAGGCCCTTGTGCTTGCCAAGCAAGCACTTATTCTACTAAGCTATCTCCCCAGCCCCTAAGGTATAGTTCTCACATTGTTTTTTTTTTTTGTTTGTTTGTTTTGTTTTGTTTGTACTAGAGATTGAACTCAAGACCTTGTGCTTGCCTGGCATGTGCTCATGCTGCTGAGCTATATCCTAGGCCACACCTTGGCTTTTCTACCTATTGGCTATGTGCTGTTAGGCAAGTCACTTAAAATTTTTCTGAGCACTAGGTATGGTGGTAGGTACCTATAATCTGAGCACTTGGGAGGCTGAGGCAGGATGATTGCCATAAGTTTGAGGCCAGCTTGGAGTACAGAGTGAGTTCAAGGCCATCCTGAACTACATTGCAAGAACCTGACTCAATAAAACAAAACAAAAGACTCTTGATGGGCTAGGGAGATAGCTCAGTAGAATAAGCACCTGCCTGGCAAGCACAGGATCCTGAGTTCAAAAAACAAAAAGACCTCTGAGCCCAAGTTTACAGTTTTCTTTCTCTCATTAAGATATATTTATCTCTGGGGCTGGGGAGATAGCTCAGTGGCATAAGCACCTGCTTGGCAAGCACAAGGTCCTGAGTTTAATCTGCTTCAAAAAAAAAAAAAGAAAGAAAAAACTGTGTATCTTCTAGAATTATTCGAAAGATTAACTGAGATTATGTATTACATTGCTTCCTCAATGCTGTCCTACAGTGAATACTCACTACATACCTATCATTATGTTGTTTCCACCTGTATTTCCTCTTCAGCTCAGCCATGTCTGTCTGTCTAACTCCACCTCACATACCATCCCTCTGAGGATGTGCAGAACCATCTTCCCTGGCTCCTCCCTCTGCCCTAACAAAACAGTCTTCAACCAGAAAGTTGCAAAACCACTGTCCTTTAGTGTACAGTTCTTACTTCCTTTTTGCTACCACTCCCTTCCTTTGCACACAGCCTGGTTCTTCTTTAGTAAAAGATACAGAAAACTAACTCAGTCTAGAATCACTGTAAGGAATGACTAGGGCAGACAATATTCCCAACCCCTAAATGACTCAGGATTGGAAGGCTTGGGGACTGGGTGGTGAGAAAACCTTCCTACCTTCAACTTTAAAAAGCAAAAAAAAAAAAAAAAAGAAAGAAAGAAAGAAAGAAACGCTAACACTCTGGAAAGACAGCTCAGGATTCTGGGCCCAAAATCATTTGTTGCTGTAAACAACAGGTTTGTATGTCAGACACAGACTAAATTCCAGGCCAGTGTTGGTGAATTCATGGCATGCACTGTTTTCCTTTTAAGACAAAAGATAGTAATGTATGAGGTGTTGTTTTATTTATTTTTTTTTAATTCTTTTATTTATTACAGTGTCTCGCTACACATCACGGATTCTTAGTTTGCAGGGGTGGGGGGTGAGCTCAGCTGGCCCTGCGGGGAGGGGCTGGCATGGCATGTGGTGCTGGGGCTCGAACCACGGTCCCTGAGAGGCGCTCTAGACCGCTGAGCTCTCTTGCCAGCCCTGAGGTGCTGTTTTAAAACTAAAACTTCAATGTTTGGGTTTAATTGCTGTGCTGGCACTTAATCAATAAGTGGGTTGCAGGTTGCAGTTTAGGCACTTGGCTCTCAAAGGTTTTCCATCACAGTTCTAGGTGATCTTTTTCCCCAAGGAGGAATCTTTAGGGGAACAGCATTTGTAAAAACAATGTTTGCTGAAAGAATAAATCAATTCTATTTTTGGATTGCTTTCTATTGAAAATGCACATAATGCCAATCAATTCCTAAAGTCCCACCTTCACATTCTGCCTCTGTTACCCAGGCTAGTAGCTAACAAACTAGGACTAGATATTTAGAGAGAGCGCGAGAGCAAAGGCTACCGAGTAAATGCAATAAAGCGCTAGCACCGGGTGAGCCTGGGTGGACAATATTCCAGTGTTCACTCACCTACTTTTTTAATTTTTTTGTGGCTTGGGTTTTATTTTCAAAGTCACTGTATACATGGTTTGGTAGCTTATAGTTCCTCACCAGGATCCTTCCCCACAATCAGGTATTACATTTTAGATAATTATCTTCATTTGGGGAATCTGAATAGGGCCTGAATATTAGATGACATTATGGAATACTGTCAATTGCTAGACTTTCCTGACTATGCCTTCCATACATTTTGCCTAGCCCTTTCTCCAACCGTGCCCATGTCTGTTGTTTCTCACTAGTCTGCCTCAGGGGATCTGCAGATTTCCAGCTCCTCCTGCATTCCCTCAGTACTCTCACCACTGGCCTGAGAAACTCCTAATCAGGCACAACTCCAGTTTTGAATTCAGCCTCCACCATAAAACCTCCCTCAGCTCTCTCTAAATCTTTCCATCCTCTGAATTCCCACAGATGCACCTCTCAGGTCATTCATTTTTTTATTGTATTTTACTAGATTGTAAACTTCTGGCAGGTAAGATGCCTCTTATTCATCTCTAAATTTCCTGAAAGTTCAGTCCAGCCACCCAAACAAAGGAATCTTCTGTAAATAATTGGTGAATTAAACCCTCTGGGATATAAGCTGAATAAAAGTCAACTGAGGCTAAGATCAACAGGGGAGATCTGAGAGGTCTGCCACAGAGAAATCAGAAACAGATGGTGAAAGCAATAGTTTGAAACGCGAGGCTGTATTGCACTGTGAAGATACGATAAAGCTGGTCTGAATCCAGTATTGTGATGAGTTTGGGTGGGAAGTAGAAAACAAAGCAAGAAGAATGGCTCATCCTCCTTGTGTTTCACAGACACCAGATACTCGTTCCCAGCTCTTCAGAGCAGAGCGTTTCCAAGCTAGCCCCTCTCTGAGACAAAATCAGCAGGAAGTGGGAGGCACAGATGTCAGGCCCGTTTATCGGCCTTGCTGCAAAGGGAGCAGCCTGAGGTTACAAGTCAAAGGCAGGACACCTGGGTTTCAATAATAGTTCTGCCACTTACCAATCTCTTTTCAAACTTGTTTCCTCATTTCTAAAATTGGGATGCTGGGACTGAAGAGGGAGTGGCAGAGCTCTTGTACAGTCTGGATTTGACTCCAGCATCTCATACATGTACAAATTGGGACAGCAACAACCTGCTTAAAGTATGAAGTGAGATCACATGGCTAGAATGTTGGCTCAAAAGGGAGATCACGACTTGTTAGATCCCTGCCCCTGGTCCATCACAGGCACTGGGTATCTGACACATTTGGCTATTTGGGACATTACTCAGAGGACTCTATCCATCTGGTTATAGTAAAGTGGAAGGGTTCCACAGCATCTTTTTACTATAACCGCCTCCCCTTCTACAACTTTCGAAGACTCAAGAACTCTGGCAATGTCTGATGGAACTGAGCAAGCACCCTCACCCCCAGCCATTTCCCCATACACAGGCAGCACTTTTAGGTACTGCTTCAGATTCAGTGCTTGCCTGTTCCTGTGTCTGATTTCAGAGTATCTTTGTCTGAATTACCATGGAGTTCCCCAGGCAGACCCAGGGTTGCCTCCTCTTTCTTTACCTTTTGAGGTTTTGAGACAGGAAGCACAGGTGCTAAATGGGAGACTAGTTTTCCTCTTACGAAATATTTGACTTTCAGGTTTAAGGAGTCCCCTCCCCTTTTCAACTTGGCATTACCAAATTGGGTTTCATAAACAATATCAACCTCTGGGTACCAGCTCAGCAGCATAGCACCTGCCTGGCAAGCATGAGGTCCTAAGTTTGAGTCCCAGCATAAAAAAAAAAAAACAGGTACCAACTTCCTTTTACAGACAAGATCTGAGGTCCAAAGCAGGACACTGGGCTGGAGAGATAGCTCAGTGGCATAACTTACTGCTTAGCAAATACAAGTTCCTGAGTTCAATCCTTAGTACCAAAAAACAAAACACAGGACATTATTTGCCTCAGATCTTGGGAGTCCAAGCTTAAAAAGAAGAGGACATCCAAAATAAGGGCACAGGGTTAATATAGGCTCCATGATGGCAAACCTTTTAGAGATTTCTTTTGTATCAGAAATTGAACCCAGGGCCTTGCATTTGTCAGGCAGGTACTTTTGTTGTTGAGCTATCTCCCTGGCCCCAGAGCTTTCAATGATATAAACAGCCCATGGTAGCATGAATGCTAGTTTCACCAGCACTGCTGAAGACAGAGGGCAAGTGAGGCAAAAATCAATTGCTATGTCTTTTATTTAATTAATTTATGGAGTGCTGGGGACTGAATCTAAGGCCTCACATATACTAGGCAAGTGCTCTATCACTGAGCTACCTCCCAGCTCTGTCTTTATTAGTGTTTGTGGCACTGGGATCTGAATCCCAAGCCCTCATATTGAGTGGCATCCTCAGTCCATTTGTATTTTGAGACAGTGTCTCAGTCTCTCAGTCATCCAGGTTGGGCTCAAACTTTTGATCTTCCTGCCTCAGCCTCCCAGAGCGCTGGAATTACAGGCATGTACCACCACACCCTGCCTTATTTTCTTAATCATTTGTGGTGATGAGAATGGAACCCAGGGCCTCCTGCATGCTGGCAAGCTCCTGAGCTATCCCTGCACTATACCACCAGCTCTTGACGTGTCTCTGGGAGTGTTTTGTTTTTCTAGCCACAGTGAAGCTTTCTCTGAAGGATCCTCTGGCTCTCCATACTCTTTCTTGCTAGCCCTTCCCATAGCTACTCTCTCAGGTCTTCAGATTTGTAACCAGTCTTCAGAGAGGCTTAAAAAAAAAAAAAAGATCAAGGTGTAGTTAGAGTAAGTAACAAAGACTGGTCACACAAAGCCTTTCCTCTTTCCTCTCATACGACCTGAAAAGATATAAAACTATTCAAAATAAAATGAGAAAAAAGTGTATAACCCTCTTACTACTACTGAGGCATTTTAGAAGTCAGGAACTACACCTGTGTTTCATTAGGTCCCGGTTGATAATACCCCTTGGGAGAGCAAGCCGGTAGCCTTTCACCATTTCAGGGACCAAGGCAGTACTTCACCTCTAGAAGACAATACAAATATTGGCACATTGTCAAGCATGTGCCACTCTAAACCCTTCTAAGATCATAAACCCTTAAAAACCAACAATGTACTGTGTCTGAAGTCTTCGTATCTTCCTTTTTCCTGGCTTATCTGTCTTTCTTTTTTTTTTTTTTTTTTTTTTTTTGTCTTTTTGAGACAGGGTCTCACTATGCAGTTCAGGCTGGTCTTAAGCTCACTTTGTAGCTCAGGCTGGTCTCGAACTCACAACAATCCTCCTGCCTCAGCCTCCCGAGTGCTGGGATTACAGGCCTGCGCCACCACGCCCGGCTTATCTGTCTTTCCATACTACCTTATCTACTGGGGTGCTGGGAGGTAAATGTTAGAACCAAAGAAAATACACAGGTATAAACGAAAAATGCCATTAAAATATGTACAGAAAACATATGCAAAGAATGTGCACATAATCTAGAAAGACAAGCAAGTTAGAGAGGGTCAGCCGCCCCCCTAAATGCTAGTGCTGGAACAGCGCTACCACTGCGAGGATAGATATATAAACTGAAGAGATGCTCCTTCATCCTCTTGGGTGGGGTTCTCTCCAACCCCAAAGGGAGGGTACAGGAAGCCAACATACTGCTGCTCACAGCAGTTTAAACAGCACCCAAAGATCAGGCAGCAGCAAGTACCGTGAAAGAATTGTGAAGAATGATTTAGTCCTCAGATTCTCAACCCACACTAAACAATGGTACTCTGTGGCACCAATGTTGGTCATTGCTGTCTTTGCTTTGGGGAAATTAACCTCTTTTACTTGTTTATTTATTTTGACGTACTCTCATTACGTAGCCCCGGGGTGGCCTCAAAATCGCAGTGATCCTCCTGCCTCAGCCTCCCCAGGACTGGTATCCACAGGCTTGCGTGACCACACCCAGCAACCCTCCATGATTTCCTCATCTATAAAACACCACTCTCCCTGTCCTGGAGGCCAAACCCTCCAGTAGTTGTGCATCAAGGTTAGTTCCTGTCCTTCCCCTCTCCTGCGTCGACCTTTCATCCCGGGCAGTGGTGGGCTCCCTCCTCTCCCCAGCCTGGGAAGCGGCGCCCACTCCTCCCTTGCAGACAGCCAGAGACCCTCACCCCCAGCCCGGTCTCCCGGGGCCCCAGCTGCCCACCTTCTCCTGGGCCCTGCTGAACTTCTTCTGCACCTGCTTGGCGAAGAGGCCTGCCGCACCGCCTGCCTTGCCCTCTGCCATCCCACTGGCTCCAGGGCGGCTGACCGGCCGTGTGCCCTGTGGTTTCTGCAGGCCCCCGAGGAGGAAGTGCGGACTCCCAGCATGCTCCGCGCCAGGCTCGGGGCAGGGGCGGGCTCAGGCTCCCTGTGCCAAGGCTGTCCCTGCGGGGGACCCCGGGCCGCCTCGAAGGTCTCCCGGGACCTCCCCTGTGAGCCAAGGCCCTTGCGGCTGCCGCGGTGAGGGTGCCCACCACGGTCCCCAGGGAATGCCCAGAGGCGGCGCTGTTCCAAGCTGTGAGCGGGCCAGAGTGGGACTGGAGCTGCCCGCAGTGGGCGCCCGCTCTAGGCCGACCTCAGATCCCCACCCCGGCCCGGCGCGGTGGTGTTCGTCTGTAAGCCCGGCGCTCAGGAGGCGAAGGCAGGAGGATCACAGCGAGTTCGAGGCCAACCTGGGCTACAAAGTGAGCCCAAGGCCAGCCTGAGCTACAGAGTGAGGTCCTGTCTCAAAAAAATAAAAATAAGTCCTGCCCCGCTGTAGGAGAACGTAAGTCAAGGCTCACCCTTCCAGGAGAAATAGCTTAGAGAAAGAACTGACACAAGACAAAACAACTGAATTCCACCAAGTAATATTTATTGCATCTGAAAGCTGCTTTCCTTTCTAAGGGTGTCTGTTCAGGCTGGATCCCTCAGGTTGCTGTTTAATCACTGCCAGAGAGGGTGGCCCTCTCTGTAGAAGCAGAATACAGGCAGGTCCTCAGGTCTGGGTTAGGAGGAAGGAGCGACTGAGCTGGGGGGGAAACAAGAGTCCTCAGGAAAGGAGATAAGAAAAAAAAATCTGAAGAGCATTTTCCATACTGTGCTGGGGATGTGAAGCAAGTTTTTTAAGTTAGAGTTTGGTAAGACAGACAGACACACACACACACACTTGTAGTCACAGCACTCAGGAGGCTGAGGCAGGATTGCTGTACGTTTAAGGCCAGCCTGAACTAATAGCCAATAGTTCAAACAATAGTTCAAGCCAATAGTTCAAGCCAACTGTCTCAAACAATAACAACAATAACAAAAATATCAAACTTCAGGCCTAGATTGTGTAAACTGTGGTGGAGCTACTGAGATTACTGCTGTTTCTCTAGGCAGAAGTTCTTCACATGGAAGTTACTCCCTGACCTATTTGAGAGAATAGCTAAAAACTAGAATTCCACATTCTAAGGAACTATTTACTATTTTCATGGTGCATGCAAAATTCCCTCAAAGGAGAGAAGGTAAAAATATATGTCCCAAGGAATGCAGAGAGAAGTTTGAGGCCAATCCACAAAATCGCCTGCTAGGAATCGCTTGCTTGCTTGCTTGCTTTCTCTCTCTCTCTCTCTCTCTCTCTCTCTCTCTCTCTCTCTCTCTCTCTCTCTC
>PVKA01055628.1:0-10234 GCA_004027165.1 Ctenomys sociabilis
AGTTGAATGTCAATGGAGTGCCCACTTTTGACAGGTGTAGACAAAGGAAGGGTTGTAGAAAGAAAAAATCATGATGTGTGTGTATAGACAGTACAGTTGGGATAGATAACGCTGTGCTTCTACATAATTCTATGAGAGGCAAGATCTGCACTAATGGTGGCTGGACAGGATATTATGTCGGCTTTTAGTGCTATGGTCACCCACTAGGTAAATAATTATTTAATCTTTGATATAATTCAGCTATAAAAAAACCTGTAAATATAATATCATGTATGCACCTTGTACAATACCAAAACGTTATGAAAAGTTTGCAACATATTAATTCATCGAATGTGTATGGTTAAGATGTCTTGAAACTGTCTGATTGACATTTGTATTTTAATAAAATAAAAATAAATGAAAAATAAATAAATAAATAAAAAGTTGGACAGGAAAAAAAAATCTTTCAATAAGATCAGATCTCAGTTGTTGATTCTTTGTGATTCTTCCTGTGCATTCAGGGTTTTTTATTCATTGTCTTTGCCTACCTCAATGTCTTCAAAGTTTCTATCTATTCTATCTTTCAGAAGACTCAGTGTTTCTGTTTTAATATTTAGATCTTTGATCCATTTTGATTTTAGCTTAATATATGGTACAAAATGTGGGTCTAATTTTAAACTTTGGCATGTGGAAAGACAGTTTTTCCAGCATCATTTATTAAAGAGGCTATCTTTCTTCCAGTGAATATATTTGGTACCTTTGTCAAAGATAAGGTGACTGAGCATGTCTGGAATTCTTCAGGCACCTTCTAATTTGGTCCATTGACCTTTGGCTTTGGATTTTGTGAGTATCATGTTGTATTTATAATAGCTTTGTGGTATAGTTCAAGGACTGGAATTGTAATGCTCCCTGCCTTGCCTTCGCTATCCTAGGTCTCTTTCGATTTCAAATGAATTTTAGGACCTCCTCTTATTGAGAAGTTTTTGCACGTCAAAAGAAATTACCAACAAAGTGAAAAGACAATCCACAAATTTGGAAAAAAACTTAACTAATAAGCACATGGACAAAGGTCTACTCTTTAGAATTTATAAAGAACTAAAAAAATATGAGGGCCTGAAAATTTAAAGACCCAGTTCAGAAATGGGCATCTGAGATGAATGCACACTTCTCAGAGGACAAAATTAAAGAAGCGAATAAATATATGAAAAAATGCTCCATATCACTAGCCATCCATGAGATGCAAATTAAAACAACACTCAGATACCACCTCACCCCAGAAAGAATGGCTATCATAAACAAATCAACCAACAACAAATGTTGGAGAGGCTGCAGGGAAAAGGGAATCCTTCTCCACTGCTGGTGGGAATGTAGACTGGTACAACCATTATGGAAATCAGTGTGGAGACTCCTTAAAAAACTAGGATTGGAAATCCCATTCAAGCCAGCTATCCACCTACTGGTAATTTTCTCGGAGGAACTGAAAACATCACATCATAGTGTTATATGTGTACCTATGTTTATAGCAGCATAATTTGTGATAGCCAAATCTTGGAAACAACCAAGATGCCTGTCATCTGAGGAATGGATGAAAAATATATGATATTTTTATACAATAGAGTATTACTCAGTTATAAAGAATGATAAACTTGAAGCCTTTATATTTAAGTGGATGCCACTTGAAGATATACTCATAAGTAAAATAAACCAGACCCACATGTGTAAATATAATATAGTCTTTCTAATATAAGAACTTAAAAGAAGAAATACAAACAGAAAGTTATAACACAACTAAAAGGAAAGTGAGAACTTGAGGATTAGACAATGAAGAGAGAGCAAAGAGAAAAGCTAAGAAAAATGACAGGGGCAAAGCCATACATTTATATGCACAAGATGGGTAAGGCAATGATCCTGAGAAACATCAGCAGGTTTTTGAAACTAACAGTTAATTGGTAGGATTTTCACCCTGACTAACTATATATGCTGATACCTGTGAACTAAACAACTTCACTGAAGATAGCAATGTATAATAGGGTCATGCTTACCATTCGGGTCTACTAAATATGTACTGCTTGTCATGACATACCAATTATTGCCATACTGTCTCTCAAGTAAATGTTTATTTAAAAAAATGGTAATAAATGAAAACAAGAGACAAGAAGAAAAATCACAGGACTTGGCCTGCTACAATGGTGTATATGTTAGATTTCTAAACTTCTGTGTAAAAATATGTAATTGTTTATTCATATTTTTAAAAATGTTTAAATTTTTTTTCTTCATATTCTGTAGAGACTTAAAGTTTAACATATCAATACTTGATGGAAAATACCTGTTCATGTTATGCCTAAGATGTTTAATATTCAGATAGTTAGATTAAACACAACTGCATATGTGTAGGGTAATAACAAGCTTTTCTTCCAGAGAGTTAACAGCCTAAGTTTGTAGATCAAAAATTAGAGAAAAAGAAGGGTTGCAATTACAGCTAACTTTTTTGTTCTAGCCTTTCAAGGTCAGTGAAGACTCAGGACATAGGAGAACCTATACTGCAACATCATGTAACTCAGTTGTGTCCCAAATTTTCTGATCAAGGAGATCACGGGGCCACAGAGGAAAGTGATTGATGATGTAGAGTGTGCCTAAGGAGAGTCACATGGAGAGAAAACATTCTCTCAGGCTTTCCCAGAGAACAAATTGGTTAAGTAATGGCCATGATTCATGCACATGGCTGATACAGACCAATGATCTACAAACTGTGGTGCAGGGTTTCAAGATAAATCCTGAGGAGAGGGACTTGAATGACCTTGTCAGATACAAAAGTTACATTTCCTGTTATATAGATATTGCTATATCTTAGTCTTAATCATCCAGCAGAAAAGTATAAAGATGAGGTATGAAAAGTAAAGCCATATTGATAGGTTGATCTGTAAAAGGCTTAAGTCTGATATTGCCAGATCTGCAGATAACCCACTACTATTATGGACTACTGGACTATATTGGAATATTTCAGTGAATTCACACCCCACAATATTTAAATGACAATGGAATATCCTTCTCTGACAAAACTAAACAAAAAAGGAGATACAAAGGTGTGACCATTTTGTATCTGCATATTCAAAATGGGATATATAGTTACCTTCTCTTAATTCAATGAATAAAGAGATTTGTTCTAAAATAAAAAAATGAATTTTAGGGATTTTTCTCTAGTTCTGTGAGTTATGCTAATGGTATTTTGATTCAGATTGCATTATATCTGTGTAACAATTTTGGGAATATGGCCACTTTCACTAATATAGTTCAGTATACCCTGCTGAGCTTTTTGCTTTTAACTCTCAACATATATCTGACACTTATTGATTTGCATATCGAACATGTGTCTTAGTTATTTTTTATTTATTGTAGGGACAAAATAACTGACCCCAAAATTTAAAGAAGGAAAGGTTTATTTAGCTCACAGTGTGTGGAGGTTCCAGCCTACACTTGGCTGTCTCCCAGGCAGGGTGGCACATGGCAGAGGGCAGCAATTTGTGGCAGCAGAAGACAGCGAAGAGCAAAGGGCAGCCGCTATGGCTTCTAGCAGCCTCTCTCCCCTCCTTATGTTATAAACAAGCTGCCCTGGGGCTGGGTGTGTAGAACTCACACGGTGTCCATGCCCTCTGCTTGCATTCTTAGTTTACAAACTAAGAATCCTGGCTCTCTGCTGAGTCACTTAATTAAACTTTTAAACTTCTCAAGTTGACACAATGTATACACCAGTACAATCCACCCTTTGTCAACGTGGTGACCAGACACATTTATTTTCTTAAACGAGTTTCCAGGTTCATAGGCATACTTATTAACATTTTACAAGTTGGACATTGTATTACATTCACACCATGATATTTTGCCCTTGGGAAACCCCCAAAGGCTCATGTACATCCCTTTATGCAAAAGGCATTGTAGCCTATCTCAAAAAAATTGCCAAATTCCTAATGGTTTCAGCAATGCTGAAAAGTCTAAGTCCAAAGTCTCCTCTGAGATCTATGGCAAACTCTTAGCTGTGAGCCTGTGTACAAATGAAAAGTTAAACACTTCCAACATTTAATGACCCAAGATAAACATTATCAGGCTGGTGAGAGCACTCAGTGGTCTAAAGCAACTAGGTAAGCTTAGGTAAGTCCATAAGGACTGTTGTTTGATCCCTGGCATTGCATGACACACCAGCTCCCCCCCCCCCCCCGGTTGGGCTGAGCTGGTAAAAATAAATAAATAAATAAATAAATAAATAAATAAATATTACCATTCCAAAAGGTACAAGCAGCAGAATATAAAGCATTGCGACCAAGGTAAGTCCAAAATCTAGAGGGACAAACATTAAGTCCTACAGTTCCATGAGAAGCATCTAAAGCAAAGTGTAATGAGTTGAGAGCTCCAAAAATCTTAAGTGGTTCAATCCCTACAACACTTTTGTTGGTAGCTCCCATGGCTGTTATATTTTTTTGAGGGGGGCATCTGGCTTTACTCCCTCCTTGCAGCTTTTCTCAGACAATCCACATTCTTGGCTTTTCTAAACTTTGGGGTTTCTGCTGGATAGGCTTTTCACTCACAGCTTTATACACTGCCCTCTCAGGGGCACATTGCCTGGCCTGCCAGGCCTTTTGAAATCCAGGTGGAAGCCTTCTCAACCTCAGAACTCTTGTGGATGATGCAAAGGTCTGCTGCCCGCTGGAGCAATAGCTAGACTTTTCTCTCTTGTCTTCCAGGATCAAGTGCCTGGATCTCTGAGCACTGATCCTGATTCTGAGGAACAAATTTTCTATGCTACCACCATTCTGGAAACTGATGTGGCCACTGCCTCTGTTTTGGAACATGAGGCACTGTGGCTTTTTCCTCAAAGCAAAGT
The DNA here is from genome assembly GCA_004027165.1 of Ctenomys sociabilis. Lineage (NCBI taxonomy): Eukaryota > Metazoa > Chordata > Mammalia > Rodentia > Ctenomyidae > Ctenomys > Ctenomys sociabilis. Next base: position 4,856 of record PVKA01055628.1, read on the forward strand.
CCTTCACCCTTGAGATTCTGAGGCTGCAAAGGGCAAGAACATGCTACCTCCTGTAATGCCCTCAGGACATCTTTTATTCTCTTGATCCTTCTGGGAAATGGAGATCTCAGCTCTATCTTTGCAGTACACAGCTTTTCTGGAGCTTCTTTTCTGGCCAAACTCACATTATAAATCATCTTGCTGGGCTCTTTGCTTTTGACTCTCAATATATATCTGACTAAAAGCCCCCAACAATAGCCATACCACTGTCAACATTTGGCTGCCTTGAGTTTTTTTTTTTTTCAAGATTACCTAGCCCACTGTACTTAGTCTCAGGCAAAGTCTTTGGACAGGAACAAACTGCAGACAAACTTACTGCCAAGCCATAACACAATTCATCCTCAATCCAACAACCAATGCAGTCCTTCTTCCCAGCAGAAACATCCCCAGCCTGGTCTTTACGGCAGGGTTTCTATCAGCATTCTGGTCTTCTGAGCTCTGACCAGAACCTCCCATACAGAAGAGCTTAAGGCAGTTCAGCACTTTGCTGGGGGATATATCTCCAAACCTTTCCTATCTCTTCCCATAAGCCATTCCCCAAGGCTCTTGAACAATATGGTTATGTAGTCACAGCAATGACCCCAATCCTGGTACCAAATTCTGTCTCAGTTATGTTTTGTTTATTGTGGGGACAAGTTACCTGACACCCAGATTTAGGGAAGGAAAGGTTTATTTAGATCACAGTTTGTGGAGGGTTTAGCTATACTTGTCTGGCTTCCAGGCAGAGTGGCATATAGCAGAGAATAGCATCTTGTGGAAGCATAAGAACAAAGGGAAGGGCAGCAGCTATGGCTTCTAGCCAGCCTCTTTTCCCTCATTGTATTATAAACAAACTACCCTGGGACTGGGGGTGAAGAACTCACACAATGTCCATGCTCTCCTCCTGCATAGGATGAGAACGTTTACAAACTACAAATACTGGCTGTCTGCTGAGTCATTTAACTAAACTTTTAAACTTCTCAAATAGACACAATGTATCAACCAGTACAACATGAAAATATTCAAACCTGTTGACTATCTTATTCAGACTTTTGGCATCTGTGTTAATTAGGAAGATTGACCTATCGTTCTTTTTTGCAGTTGGGTCCTTTTTCTGATTTTGGCGTTAGGATACTGCTTGCCTCCAAGAATGTATTTGGGAGTACTGCTTCCTTTTCAATTTCATTAAACAGTTTGAGAAGTGGCATTAGGTTTTCTCTAAATTTATTATAGAAATCAGCAATGAATCCATCACAGCCTGGGCTTATCTTTGTTTTCAGTTTTATCTAGAATTTAATTGACTTACATTGATTTATTTGGGATTTTTATATTTTATTGAATCAGATTTGATAATTGACAGATATCTAGGAATGTGTCCATCTCTTTTGCATTTTCTATCTTACTAGAATATAAATTTTTGAAGTAGGTATAGGAGATCATCTTGATTTCTGCAGGATCTGTTGAGATCTCATCCTTTCCATTCCTAATTGTTTGAATTTATGTATTTTTTCTTGTTTTGATAAGTTGGCTGAGGGTTTATCAGTTTTCTTTAATGTTTCAAAGAGCCAACTCACTGATTTTTTGCTTATTCGTATTGTTTTCCTAGTTTCAATTGCATTAATTTGTGCTCTGATCTTTAAGATTTTCTCTTTGTTTTTTGTATTTCTAGGGAAGGGTCTACAGAATGTTCAGGGTCTCACTACTAGATCAGATTCGTAGTGATCCACCTGTTCACAGCCTCCCAAGACCTGGGATTACAAGCATGTGCCACCATGCCCATTCTCAACTGCCATCTCAGTGCATCCTGGGGGCAGGGCTGGCATGGCAGGCTCAAGGATCAAACCCCAGCCCCTGCACCTTCTTGCAAGACTGAGCTATTTGGCTGGCCCTGATTTTCTCCTTTGTATGAGTTTTACACTTGGTCTGCTTGTCCTTTTCTAGAAGCTTGAGGTTCAACATTAAGTTGTTTATTTGTACTTTCTCTGTTTTCCTTATATTAGTATTCACTGCTTTGAATTTCCCTTCGGAAACTGCTTTCACCGTGTCCCTTAAGTTCCAATATGTTGTATTACCATTATCATTTAATTGTAGAAACTTTCTAATTTCTTCTTTAATTTGTGACCCATTGGTTGTTCAGGAGGGTTTTACTTAATTTTCATGTGTTTACAAAATTCTTGTGATTTCTTTTGATATTACTTTCCAATTTCATTGCACTATGGTCTCATAATAAGCAAAAGATAATTTCAGTTCCTTTGCATTGACTGAAGTATGTCCTATGAGTGAGTATGTGGTCTATTTTGGAGAATGTACCATGTACAGCTGAGAAGAATGTGTATGCTGATGTGTGGGACGGAACACTGTAGACAGTGACCAAGTTCATTTGTTCAAAAGTTTGATTCAATTCTAATATTTCATTGTTGGGTTTCTGCCTAGTTGAGCTGTCCATTTGAGACAGTGGGATATTGAAATCTCCTCAAACAATGTATTGGTGCTTATTTGATTTTTCATTAATATTTGATTTACATAGTTGAGTATGTTGGTATTTTTGCATATATATATATATATATATATATATATATATATATATATATATATATGATTGTTTTCATTTCCTCTTGGATTGTTTCCTTTACAAAGATGTAAAGGTAACCTTTTTTGTCTCTCTTAATCATCCTTGGCTTGAAATCTATTTTGTCTGCAAATGAATAGCTACTCCTGCTTTTTTCTGCGTTCCTGTTGCATGCAGTGTTGTTTTCCATCCTTTGACTTTCAGCTAGAATTCTTTTTGAATTAAATGTGTTTCTTGTGTGCACTATATTGTTGGATTTTGCTTCTTGATTCATTCTGCCAGTTTGTTTCTTTTGACTGGTGAATTGAGACCATTAACATTGATGGTTATAACCGATACATATTTATTTACCCTTATCATGCTGTTCATTTTTCACTTGTTGTCCCCTTCATACTTACTTGTTTGCCCTGCTTGGTATTCATTCTGTTAGATATATTACTTATTATCTCTTTCTAGAATATCCTCAGAATATTTTTTTTGGTGGAACCGGGGGATTGAACTCAGGCCCTTGCACTTGCCAGGGAAGCTCTTATTCTACTGAGCCATCTCCCTGGCTCCTCTCAGAATATTTTGGAGTGGTGGTTTGGTGTTTGTGAATTTCCTCAGGTGTTCTTTGTCTTGGGAGTGTCTTATCTCTTCATCAATTTTGAGAGATAGTTTTGTGATTTATATCAATCTAGGTTAGAGGTTGTTTTCTTTTAGGACTTGAAATACTTCAAGCTCTTCTTGACTTGAGGGTTTGTACTGAGATGTCACATATGATTTGGGTGGGCTTTCTTTTATAGGTAATTTGTTTCTTTTCTTTAAGAGCCCTTTAATATTCTGTTCTTATTTTTAATTTCTGTAATTTGACTATTATATTCCTTGGCATAGTTTATTTTTTTTAATCATGGCTAACTTGGGTTCTATATGCCTCACTTATATGTAGGTCAAATTGTTTTTCCTTGGCAGGAAGCTTTCTATCATGACATTTGTGAACAGATTCTTTATATCATTTGTGCTATCTCCTACTTTTTTATTGACTCCAATCAATCTTGTGTTATTCTTTGCATCATTTAGTGGTTACTGGATTTCTTTCTTTTTTGTTTGCCCTTCTCTTTCATTTATTTATTTATTTATTTATTTATTTATTTATTTATTTATTTATTTATTTATTTTTGGTAGAAGTGGGGATTGAATTCAGGCCCTTCCACTTGCCAGGGAAGTGCTTATTTTAGAACCATCTCCCTGGCCTCTTCTTTTATTTTTATTTTTTTATAAATTGGATTTACTGGTAGAAAACAGTGTCCTTTGTTGGCTGATTCCTGATCTGGACCTTGACTTCTAAAGCTGCTGTTGAGCAAAACATGATATGATTTTACTGAATTCATTTTATGGCATTACTCTTTGGTGGTCTTCCCTTTAAATGCATTATTTTCTTACTCAGGAAAGAAAGTGTTCCACTTCTGGAATTAAAGTTAGAGAGTTTTGCATGTTCTACGGTTGATTTTACCCTCCCTTCTCCAGCATGTTCTGCTTGGCATGACTGACGAAGTGCATGTACTGGTTAGTCAGAGCGTGGCACCTGAGGGTCTGGTGGGTATTCTCAGGGTAACACTGAAGGATTTTGGCCTGCAGATCAGCACAGACTGGATGATACTCATACCCTTGAACTTGGCTTTTACTTCTTAAGCAGCTTTCTGAGACTGCTCAGTGGTGACTCTGTAGAACTCTGAGCTTTTCTTCTCCAGTCTAGCCAGCTGCTTTGTAGAATGTATCCTGCTTCTTCATCATTTGATCGAAAGATCTAGCTGCTTAGCTAGGTGCTTTGCCTTCCCACTTTCCTCCTCATTTGATATCCTCTCTCAAAGGATAGCTCTGTTTAACTGCTTATTGGCTGCAGCTCTATTTGCATCCAGGTCTTCTCCTTGCTTTAGTCATTTCTGATTCTCAGATTCCTTCTTGGCTTGCTTAAATGCCAGTTCTTCAGCCACTCTTCTTTGCAGTTATTCATCAGAAACTGAGGCACCACAAATACCAGAATACCAGTGAGACTTTGAACCAGATGAAGAGGATTCCTTCATTAGACCAAGCACATTTTCTGAAAGTCGGATGCCCTTAGCCACGGTGACGTTCTTGTTCTAGTCCACCTCGAAGCTGGCCATCCTGACCTTTGTTCCTGCCTCTGTCCCTGTAGAATCCAATTGCAGACCCACAAGCATGTCAGGACCCACATACACACATGCACATGGAGAGCAGGACACTTCCCTTGCCCAGCAGGAGGAAGGCCATGACCCTGGGGAGCAAAGAGCTGGATTGATTTCTTGTGGTCCCTTGCTATCTTTAAGAAATCTTTCTTTTCATGATCACTTACCACAAACCTGTCTTCTATATCAGAGGTTATGTACTCCTGTTAGTTTATTCTGCTACAGATACTGTCAATGGAATTTTTCTTTTCTTTTTTTTTGTACACAGGGTCTCACTATGCAGCCCACATTCATACTGATCCTCCTGCTTTCTGCCTCCCTAGTGCTGGGATTACAGGCGCGCGCCACCACGCCCAGACTCCATCCCCGGCTCAGCGCACCTGAAGGTAGGGCCGGCGCGGGAAGCGGAAGCAGGGATCAAACCCTGGCCGCTGCGCTTACCTAAGCAAGCGTTTAGTCTGCTGAGCTATACCGCCGGCACTTGTCAATGGAATTTTTAATCTCCTAGATATCAGCTTGAATGTGTTCATGGATTCTGTTTCTTTCCTATGTTGGGCATTCATGGTTTCCATCATTTCTTTAAGCTCCATTTTTTTTTTTTTTTTT
>PVKA01055629.1:0-10234 GCA_004027165.1 Ctenomys sociabilis
TTAACACTATATCTGTGAACTGGCAAAGACTAGTGTCCTAGGTGGATCCCTAGAACCTGTGAGAGTTACAGGAAAGATGAAAACAAATCACAATCTAGTAACAACCAATTATTATATAATTAAAATAAAAGTATTATATCAATTTAATTATAAAATTTATAAGTTAGACATTTAAATACTTTATAATGAGAAAAATGTCTACCATTAAATTTTTAGATTAAAAAATAGCTCAGATGATAGGTATTAGAATAAGAATTATCCCATATATACATTATCTCAGTGACTCTGAACTTTTCATTTTCTATTAACTGATGTTCACAAAAACATTGTAAACTTGAAAAGCAATGATTTTTTGTTTTTAGCATGGGAAAAAAGATTCTGATGATGCTCTTGTCAAGTGCTGCTGATTTGTTTGTGATGTATTTGATTACCTTGGAATTGCCTTAAAGTTTTGGAGTATAAAACATAATGCAGTTAATTGTCATTTTTGAAATTTACCACAATAAAGAGAACCACTTTCAGAGACAGCATTCTGCACACTTGGGCCTTGTACTAACTTCAGCTACACAGATGAACTCTAGGGCCCAGGACTGGAGAGTACTCCTGCTGGGAAGTTCAACTCAGTGCCACTACATCAGCGTGCTGATACCAGGCTGACTGAATTACTATCCAACACAAAACTTTAATGAAAACCTACTTTCTGAGGTATTTAACTCAAAGGGAAAAGTTCTTCTATTAACTATGACCTGATTTGGATTCATTCACTAATTCCCAAACCATTTATATCCCCCAATCTATTCACTATAATCTTTATTTTCTATCATTACTCCAAGAGTTCAGAGATCTCACAGTTAAAAATTAGAAACATTGGCATCTCCATGGATTCTTCTTGGAATTACAAGCCACGGACATGGGAACATGAGTAAATTAAAGCTACTCAGTGAGTCAATTTTAAAAAGTGAATAGACAATAACCTTTAAGATAGTATAAGATAGACAGGAGACTCAATGCAGAATTATAAAATGGTGAAGAACCTATGTGTTCTGTCCACTTGCTTTGCTTTTATCAGGAATAATTAGATGTCCTGTCAGCTCCATTGGTAACTTCTTTGGTGTTCAATGTTACTGAAGCTAGAAATTACTGGTATGTGTGAAAGCAGGAAAAGAAAGCTGTCAAACTACCCCAATCTTGAGAAAAGCATCCTCCTGGACAATTTCAGTCATTACTCACTAGTCATCATGATACTAACTTTGCAAAAATGTAAATAAACATGCTTACTGTTGTTGTTCAGCCCCTGTGCCCATTAAGCAAACAGGACACCACCTGACCTTAGCTCTTATCTCTTCTCTATTTTCCAAATCCCTGCTGTCACTTTCTCCCGGGGACCACTAAGAGACCAGTAAGTCCTTGCACTTCAGTAATGGTAGATTTGCTTGAATACGAACTTGTGAACGAGAATAGTACATGCAACTGATAATGAGTTGAATATGCATGTATTATATTCAGTTTCTGGCCATTTGTAATATGAATTCTTTAAGGCAGCTCAATGAAATTTATCATTAACATTGGCTTTAGGCTAAATCAATGATTGTTATATCATATGATATTTATAAATTTGAAGCATATTCAGCAAAGAATCCCAATGTAAAGGTGGGTGAACAAAGACACAACTTAATATTTGAATACAGTGAGATCAGCTGTTACATTACAAATAAGAACTAAGCATTTCGCTATTCATATTTAGGCTGTGTAGTGATGGACATTTGCAAAATTCATTCAGAGACCTAAATGCTGCTTTATCTGCCCAGAAGAGCTTCTGATTTTCACCTAACATATATGCTATATGTTAGGTTGATTTTCACCTAACATATAGCATAACAAATGCTATATATATATATATATATATATATATATATATATATATATATATATATATCTCCAATTATATAATTATATAAATGATATACTTAAATTAAATAATATACAATTTCATACATCATAAATTATATGTGCATATACATTTATATATGTATATATGTGTTATATATCACATCACATCCTGATAAGTACTGAGATTTTTAAAACTCAGAACAATGAACACTGCCCAGTTATTACAGCTTGTGTGTAGATGTCACCCTAAAGCTCACGCATCATGGGGCAATGGGCGTTGGTGGTGTAGTGGTGAGCACAGCTGCCTTCCACCATGGGGCAGGCTTCTTGAGCTTGTGGCTGATCATGGGCATGAGTGCTGCACCTGCCCTGGGCTGGGCAGCTTGAGCACAACCTAAGGGATGGAATGAGGCTCGCTCTCTGGCTCCTCCCTTTTTGCTCTTCTTGTTTTTGCTATCTTCTACCACCGTGAACTGTGCCAGGGTCAACTTGCCTTGGAGCCATTGACTCTGGACTAAAACCTCCACAAACTGTGAGTTAAGTAAACCTTTCCTCCTTTGACCTGAGTGTCTGGTGTTTCATTTCAACAACAAGAGAAAAGTAACTAAGACAGAATTTGAAGTGAGGTTATTTCTGTCCCTATACCTGACCATGTGATTCAAACACCAAGATTTGGCGTTGTCACCTGAGAGACTAGCACTGGAATGCCTTAGGCTGCACTGATATTTATGTCATATTCTAGTCAGAACTAAGAAGACTAGAAGCCTGGTAGAAATCCTGCTGGTAAAGACCAGACTTTGGAGGTTTCGCTGGGATGAAGGACTGCACTGGTGCTGAACTCCAAATGATAGCTTGGCAAAAACTTTGTCTACACTCTGTTTATGTTGGGATATTTTGCTGAAGACTAAGATTAAGAGCACCCAATAAATCTGGTAGAAAATATTTCAAGGCAGATGAATGGTGAGGTCACAGCATAGTTGGGGGTTTTTAGTTAGATTTATGTTCAGAACCAAGAGCAAAGAGCCCAACAGTATGATTTATAATGCCATGAACTTTTCCAGAAAAAAGAACCCCAGTGAAGCTGTGGACTGCAAAGATAGAGTTGAAGAGAACTTGATTGGGGTGAAGTAACAAGACAATAGAAAAGATGTCCTGAAGGCATCACAAGAAGCAGAAAGTTGCTATCCTTTACAGCCTCAAAATTACAAAAGAGATAAACTTTGTTTGAGAAGGAAATCTCAAAATAACATGTTCCAGAATGGTAGCATTCTAGAGAATTTGTTCCTCAGAACTGGACTCAGAGTGCTCAGTGATCTGAGTATTTGATCCTTGCAGCCATGAGAGTGGAAACTCAGGCTACTTATCCAACTGACCACAGACCTGGGCACAGTCCAGATAGCTCTGGTTTTAGGTGCATGCAGAATGCAAGAGTTTAGGAATTAAAAAGTCTTCTACCTAAGCTTCAGAAGTAGGCCTGGGAGGCCAGGCAGTGTGCTCCAGGGCAATATGTAAAGCCTTGAAATTAAGCCAATATTGCAATGGAAACTCCAATTTTTTTTTTTTTTTGAATGGGAATCTAATTCAGGACCTTGTGTTTACCAGGAAGGCTAAGATATATCCCTGGACTAACCTCAGAAGTTTAAAAAAATCCAGAAATGTGGATCATCTGATGAAGTCTGCAAGAAGGAGCAAAACTAGCCCAAGAAAGAAAGCACAAGAGGGAACTGCTACCACTAGAAGAGTCATAGGGGTGGAGCCATCCAACTCTTTTGGAGCTCACAACTTGCCACAGGTTGCATTGGATGCTAAGGTAAATCTGCAGGATTTAATATATGGCTTGCTGTAGTTTGGACTTGCTTTGGTTCCCATCCATTCTATTCCTGTTTGTACCTTTTGGAGTGCTAATGTTTATTGTGCCATTGAACATTGGAAGTGTTTAACTTTTCATTTGTACGGGGACTCATAGCTAAGTTTGCCTTAGATATCAGAGCAGACTTCATGAATGCTGTTGGCAACTCTTAGAGATGGAATAAAATTCCCATGAGCCTTTGGGAGGCGTCTGTGGTGGAATGTATAATATATGTCTAGAAATCCACAGAAAACTTCTCCAAAATCATAGGGGAAGGCTTTTAGAGTTTGTGATTGATTCATAGTCCAGTGCTAGGATTATAGGCGTGAGGGCAGCACCTGTCCCAGGGCAGATAGCCTGGATGCAGTGTAAGGAAGAGAAAGAGGCTTGCTCTCTCCCTCTTCCCTTTTTGTTCTTGATGCTTCTGCTATCTTCTGCCATGATGAGCTGTGCTCTTGGAGAGAGCTGAAAATGCACTGAAATCTCCACAAACTGTGAGCTGAAAAACCTTTCCTTCCTTAAGTTTGGCACTCTGTATTTTGTCTCAGTGGTGAGAGAAAAGTAGCTAAGACCCTGGTTTGAAGTTAATGAATAATACAATGGAGGTAAGTTCAGTGAATGGTAAAGGTAATACGGAAGACATATGCAAAGATGTGTACACAACTGCAATAGCAAAATAGTCACTCAAATAGTTCAAATAAAAGACTACTGAACATAAAACTTAATGACTTATTTTTGTGTCACATATTCTCTGACATGTGTGTAAATGGACACAAAAGAATACAGACTAGATTCAAACGATACTTTCTCTTTTAAATTTGGACATTGAAATATGATAAAATGTATCCTGGACAAAGCAGTTTCAACTTTCAATGATAATAAAATTCAAATAGAAAGCTTGAAAGTTGTTCCAAAAGAATTTAGAGAATGGAATAAACATAAATACCAAAGGCATCTTTCTACTTTGAAAAAATATTCTTTAATCAAATTATTTATATACTGGCATATTAATTATAAATGAATTTAATAGAATAGGACATAAAATCAAGTATTATTGACATTTATGATAGCTTATCAGAAAATATAAAGAAAAGAAATATTTCAGACACTTGTAAAAATAATTTTGCCATTTATTTGGAAAAAAGGTAAAAAGAACACCAGGGGAGAATGTTCACAATCATATCATAATCTTTGAATATATATGTTATTTTTTCAGAAGAGGTAAAAGGTGAATATCTTCTTATTAGGTTTGTACTTCTAAAATTTGCATCTAGCCCCCCCCAAAAAAAACAAAAAGATAAAATTTAAGATAAGATCTAAGCTTTGTGTCATTTGATCTGTCTATTTCTAAGTACATTGTTTAACAGAATAACAAAAAAAAGACAGAAAAGTGCCAGTGATGTCATGGTTGGAAGTTTCTGGAAATACAAAGGATGCCAGTCCTGGAAACAAGCAAAAGTCACTGAGAAATGACTTTTTGTCATCTGCAATGGATGTACAGAGAAAACTCAAAAGCCAGGATCCTTCCACAAAATGAAGAAAACTATATAATGGAAAATCAATAAAGGGCCTCTGCAGATGTAACTTGTTATAATTGTACTACTCACTTTAGGCTATGGTAAAGCTAATATGTAAATGATGGACACTGAGGCACCATGAAGTCACTTCTCTTATGTTTGAGAAAGAACTTTAAATGAATGATTTTTAGGACTAAATCCATTTTTCAAAAATGGTTTCATAGCTTGGAATCTGTTCAGTCAGACTGACAATACTTGATTTAACCTCTGAAAGTATCTTGAAATCCAGAATAATTTTAACATGTGAGTTCTCCTTTTCATTTTGAACTGAAAATTATTTAACCTTTCTTGCTCCGTATCAAGTAGAACCATAGCTAGGATCCATCTGCTTGCAAGTTATAGAGTAGAAAATACATCTCACAATAATCTTTTGGATATTATGAAGATATGATAATCTTTTGTCTTTTTAATAGTGCATAATCTGTTTCTAGTTATTTTATTAGTTTGCTAAAGTAAATTGTCCATATTTGTTTTTGAAATTACACACTTTCTGGTTTTGTTGAAGGAGAAATGAATATAAACAATGCAATTGCCCTCTGGTCACGTGGCTGTTAAAGACTGCTACAAATTCAATCTGTTCTCTCAGATTTTAACTATGCTTTTTCTCAGCAGTTAACCAAACTTATAAAAAATGCATATACCCAGAATTGCCTGGGCCTATTTTTACTAATCTTTATTTAACATATTTCGAGCATTCTTTTCTGTCAAACATTTTACTATCTTCTCCAAAACCTCTACATTTGTGTAGAAAGTGCTGTTATTTCTCACATGGATGGAAATCAGATTGACACCACATAAGGAACACAGAGTCTTGATTAACAGCTCTGTAAGCCCCAAAGGACTGATTATTTCTTTTTTGTCAAAAAGTTATAACTTCTTCTCTCTAAAAAATTATATTCTACATAGTATGATATAGTGTAGCAGATAAAATGCTCACAGTATCTTTCCACTGACTTTAGAAAGATAAGTCCCATTGTTTATAATGATTACTGTATTATAAAACAAACTTTCATTTCACATTATTTATATCTGTAGCATAGTGGTTCTACATCATAACAATATGATATTTTAATTTAGATTCTAAAATTAAAATTGAATTTAATTATTTAAGCATTAATGTAATTCTATAATTTGTGGTTATTCAGTTGAGGCTTTACACCTCACCAGAGTTATAGGAAAACTCCGTTATCTTATAGCAAAACTGAAAATTGCAAGGCAATCATTAGCAGCAATAAAATATTTAACTGTCAGAATCAATACATGTTAGTTTTCGGACAATCTATATAACACAGAGCTATAGTTGGTAGGCAAATTTTGAAAAGCTTCTCAATGTCCTTCTAGACTAAATGAGGCAGATCTATAATTGGAGGCTGAGTATTATTCAAATTTAGGTTTCTGAGATTTCACTCAGTTTAACAGGAACACACTTGTTTCATTCAGAGGATTTATAACATAAATCCACTACACTTAATTACTCTTTCTTCATCCAATACTTTCTTAATCATGGCTGTTTTATTTTCTATTATGCTTTTCACATAGTTTCCAAACTGGGTCATTACATTGCTATAAAGTATGCCAATAATAAGATGAGATTTACTTCCACATTAATGTACATTACAATTATTATTTCCAAAAGTCATTTATTTTTTCAGTGATTTGAGAAGGAATTAATACTGTATGTTTGTGAGGTCTAGGCAAAATTGTTCAAATGGAGAATTTTTTGGTTTTGATCTGTGGTGACAGTATTAGTAGCGCCCACCCAACAATATTCAGATTCACTCCAAATATAGTAAAAAGATCTAAATATAGAAAATAATTTTAAAATCAAAGTGACAGTGTTTCAGGTTGCAATTTTAATTTAAATCATTTAACCTAAAGGAAAACAGAACAAACAAGTTAACCACATAAATATTACATTGATTTACTTTTACAATTCATAAAAAAAATCAATCAAAGATTAAGGAAATCTTCAGTTTTTGACTTAGCAGAACATTCTTTTGGTTGCTTTTATTAGTATTGCTGAGAAAATCAGCCTCCAGAGGGACAAATTCAAACCTGCACCTACTCTATTGTGTGCCCAAAACATTTCTATTTGCATTATTATTTTACTATGTACAATACTCTGTGTGAATATACAAAAAGGAAACAAACACAACTAAAACTTCAGTGTAAATGATCAACATTTTATAAAATCAGACCTGAAATATTTTAAATACATTATATTGATTTAAATTTTAGAGGTGCAGAGAAAGTCATAAATTCTTATCTAAGAAATGATTAACTCCTTAATAATGTTTTTGTACTAGAAATGACCTATTGAAAGACGTGGTACAAATACAGCATGCATAATCAACTGAATTGAGATAGGGACAACTAATACCAATGCAAAGCCAAACCCAAATGATAATTTTACAAAGATGTCCCCATGCCCATTTTACCTGTTTTTGGCTCTACTGAGAAGTACGGCTGTCCTTGCAGAATGCTGTACACCACCCGAGCACTGTTCCCATACGTAGGGTCATCAGCATCTGTCGCTGTCACCTGAACCACTGAAGTCCCTAGGTGGCAATCCAGAATCCAGTAAATTAAATGTGTCCAGATTAATTCACATGCTATTCCATATTCTACATTATATTTGTTTGTAATTTTAATTTATTTTTTTATTGTAAATGAAAAATAATTCGATCTAGTGTTTTTTGTTTTTGTTTTTTTTAACTCAACCTCAGAGATAAAGTCTTTCAAATAGTTAAGACTTACAGAATTATTTCAGCAAAAGTCTGTCATTGCTGATGCATGCTAGACTGAAACAGGTTCAGAACTGAATGGACTGAGAGCTTGTCCAGCATGTCAGGTGACCAGTTTTCATTATGAGCCGTTTCTCGAAGAGTCAGTCTCTGTCCAGAGGTAGCCCGAGATGCAAAAATATCTTGGGCAGCAAATCATCAAGACTATCTCACTGCTGTTGTTAAAGACTGCCAGAATAAAACTGAAATTTTGTTAACTGTATAAAGAATACTTGACCATTTAGCTGGATATCACACTTCTATCCTATCACTTTGGTAATTTAATTTTTCTCCCTAATAATTGATTCTAAAATAAAATGTTAAGTAACCCTCAAAGGATGAAACATATAGCAACTTAAAAATGGTATTATGAGCCAGGGATACAGCTCGGCAGTCTAAGCTCCTGCCTGGCAAACTCAAGGTACAGGGTTCCATTTCTGGAACCTAACATTCAGTGCTGGCCCTGCCCTGGGCATGCTTACTGGCCACTGAGGTTTGCCAGGTGTAGTATGCCTGTAATCCCAGGGTCAGAGAAGCTAAAACAGAAAGGTCAGTATGAGTCCAAGGTGCATAGCAAGACTCTGTACCAAATCCACAATTTTTTAAGAAAGGTATTCTATTTGTTTTTTATATTACATACCATATTTTTCTCCATGTTATTATATATTCTTTTATTCAATAAGGAAAGAATTATTCTGATTTGTTTTATTTTATTTGATATATAATCTTCTGAACAGCAGACATGTTTGCTCAGTTCCCATACCTAAGCACACACTACCTTATAGATCATGGTTTTTCTGATGCAGAAGGAAAAAATCCCTTCCTTTATGTTTTATTTAAAATTTCTTTTTTCTTTTTTTTTTTTTTTCTGTCTTTTTGAGACAGGGTCTCACTATGCAGTTCAGGCTGGCCTTAAGCTCACTTTGTAGCTCAGGCTGGTCTCGAACTCACAACAATCCTCCTGCCTAGCTTGTTTAAAATTTCATTCCTGTCTAATACTGCCCTGAATAAAGTATCTTAAATTTAAGGATTTTCTTTAAATTTTCTTTATATCTGTTCTACATAGGTTGTTTTCTTTTCAATTATCTGAAATAAGTCATTAATATTTATTTTGTTACCAACAAATTCCATTTTCCATACGATTTGCCTTAACAACTTTTTTTTTGAAACATTGAGTGCAAATGATGAAAATATGGACAAAAACCATTTTTAATATATAAGGCTTCTTTTGTTTAATGGAGTAAAGAGACCATACATTGTGGACACCTGATAGAATCAGGAGGGTAATGCTGGGTCAGGGAGATGGCTCAGTGGAATAAACATTTCTGTGGCAAGCGCAAGGGCCTGAGTTCAATCCCCAGTTCTGCCAAAAAAAAAAAAAAAAAAAAAAGTAAAATAAAAAGAGAGTGAATGTTTACTTTTAAATCTTTTTCAAAAAATTAAATTTTGAATTAATTTAAATGTCATAATAATTTTTCTATAATGCAACATATTTAGCTCTATAATGGTGATATGCTAAAGTATTTATTTTAAAATAAAACTTAACTAGTAAATGTTTTATAAAATCACATCTTTTTCTCTGAAAGTTCATTTAACTTATTATGCATATAATAGTATGTTGTGGGGCCAAGGAGATAGCTCAGTAGACTAAGTACTTCCCTGGCAAGCACAAGGGCCTGAGTTCAATCCCTTGTTCTGCCAAAAAATTAACAGTGTGTTATACACTATAGTATATAATACACACACACACACATCAATATATATATATATATATGTATATATATATATATATATATATATATATATATATATATATTCCTACCTATACATGTGTTTGCAAATAAATGTAAATTACTGTTCATGGTTATTTATGCTTTTCTGGTAATTAATAAACAGTACTAAATAAGGGTTTTAAAAGAATTCTGAGAAAATATAAATTAACATTCAATTTTAAAAAAGAATCTCTGTATATTGACCATTATAAGATTGTCTTGTGTATACTGTGTTATTTAGTGTCTATTTTCATTATTTACTAATAATTATACACTTAATTACGATTTAGTCTTAATCTACACAGATTGTGTTAATTTGTTATCTACTAATCTAATTTTTTTTTTTTTTTTTTTTTTTTTTTT
>PVKA01055630.1:0-10234 GCA_004027165.1 Ctenomys sociabilis
AGACCAGCCTGAGCTACAAAGTGAGCTTAAGGCCAGCCTGAACTGCACAGTGAGACCCTGTCTCAAAAAAAGACAAAAAAAAAAAAAGGTAGGGTATTTATTCTAGCTGCCACCAAGTCTATGTCTTTGCTCTTACTGTTGAAGACCCTGGGGGCCTCCATACCCTTTGTTTTATGATTTTTGGACAGTTTGGCCTTCAAAGACAAAGGGGCAAGTGAATTTGTTATAGAAGAAACAGATGGTGGGGTTGGAGTTGGAATAGGACAGTCAGCAGGTTTTCACTTTCTATTATTTGAGGACTCTTTCCAGGAACTACTGTTGAGGCAGAGTGGATCAGAAGGAGTGAGATGGTGTTTTATTTTATTTTTTATTTATTTTGTGGGGGGCAGAACTGGGGATTGAACTCAGGCCCTTGTACTTGCCAGGGAAGTGCTTATTCTACTGAGCCATCTCCCCAGCCCCAATAAGATAGTGTTTTAAAGAACATGTCCACAGTGGTCAGACCATGAGGGTCCTAGAAACTTCCCTAACTTCCCAGCAATGAGAGGATTAGATTGTTTAAGCAGGAATGGTGGGAAAGGGTTAGAAAACCCCATCAATTTGACAGATTATCTATGCCCTTTATAAGGAAAGGACAGTGTAATTGTTTAGCAGGGACTTCAAGCCAAACTGCCTCACTTTGTATCTGAATTCCACCATGATCATGCATTCTCCATGATCATGGACAAAATACTTGACCTCTTCATGCCTCGATTTTCTCATTTGTAAAGTAGGGATATTAGAATATCTTTCATGGAATTGCTAAGAGTATTGAATAACACGCTTGAAACACAGCTGGGCATAGAATATTAAATATTGCCCAATTAAATACTAGCCATCACCATGTTCTTCGTCATATGGCTGCCACTGCGCTGGAGGTGCCTAAATGAACAAGACCTCTGAGATTCAATCTAAAAAGAGAGACAAATGATGCACAGCAATATACTGCTCTTGTTTGCTGTCATACCACAGAGAACAGATAAGATGTGACAGGAGCCCAAAAGAAAAGGAGTGATGGGGGGGTCTAGGCTGGGTCTGCATCCTGAAGGAGGTGATACCAAGCTAAGCCTTGAAAAAATGAATAGGCTTTTTGATGGCTAAGGTCTGAGATGCAGACAGTTGAAGGTTAGTGGAAGAGGGTCAGTCTTTGAGAGCGCCTATGATAGAAACCAGTTGAGGGGCAAAAGCCAGAGCTATTGCTCCTCCATACACCCCAGCTAGGGGCTTTGGGTTAGCTCAGTTGTTTTAAGCACCTGCTCTGGCAAACCCAGTCAGGACAGGGAACTGCGGCTCAATCCCCAGACCCACACTAAGGCAGCTTGAGCCAGCCAAAAAAAAAATCATACACCCCAGCTGTTGTTGGAACTGGAGATCAGATGCAAAGATGGTTAGGTCTGAACCCAGCACTGCTGTAGCTTACCCATTCAAGTTCCCTTTGGGAAGAGCCTGGATGGTTCTTGGGACAGCAAGTGGTCATTACTGTGGAGAAAGAGGAATTTATGAGGGTGGTTTAAAGATAAGAGAAGCATTGACAACTGGCCACATAAGAAGTATGACAGACTTTCTGGAAAGAAATGGAGGGGAGAACTGGGCAAAGCCTCTAACCAGGGGCTCAGGGTAAGCTCTGCTTCTCAAGCTGGGTGGGGATAAAATCCAGGGATAGGAGTCCCTGCTGAGTCTGAGGGAGGCAGTCGGATTTCCTTTTCTGTTTTATTAGGGTCTTCAAGAAGTCAAGCCCTAACTGCAAGGTGAGTCACCCACTATGCTTATTCTTTAACCCTCCCTGGGCCCTACCAAACCCAGCCTGCCCCTAAACCATTTCCATCCCCTAGCTCCCCACTTCCTGTGACAGCTAAGCACTGACTTCCTTCCCTCCTGAAGCCCCTTGCCACAAAGCCAGCTCAGCCTGAGCCAACCACATGGTTGGGTGTGGCAGGCCTGAGTCCCTAAGCAAGACCAAAGAGTTAGAAGCAAACCCTGTGCCTAGCATGTAACTCTCTTAGGATCCTGGTGCTAGGAAAAATTAACAATCCCTCAAGCTATAACCTGTTTATCCCAGAGCCCCTTGAGAGCACCTAGTAAAGGTAGCAGCTGCTCTCTAAACAGTTCTGACCAGCTGGTCAGATTGAATCCTCCCTGAACACTCTCTCTATCTTTCTCTCTCTCTCTTTCTCTCTCTCTCTCTCTGAGTGGGCACAAGTGAGAAAAGAAATTCAAAAGCTGCTAAAAGCCTAAAGCTCAATTGGGTACTCTGGGCAATCCTATCACTCTCACCTTCCAACACTACTGGGAGAAACCCCATCCTGATAGCCCATCCTGGGGAATCTGAAGCAGGTTCAGCCACTGCTAGGGCTGTGAAGCCTTGGCACCATCCTCCCCATGTTCCCTGTGACATCCTCAGCTCACCGTGTACTTGGGCAAGCGAGACTTTGTAGATCACCTGGACAGAGTGGATCCTGTAGGTAAGTTTGCCCAGAAACGGACAGCATGTCCTCCAAGAAGGAAGAGACCCAGGCCTAGTATACACCTGTAATCCCAACACTCATGAGGCTAAGGTAGGAGAAGCATTACTGGACCACTTAGACTGTCTCAAAAAACAACAACAAAAAAAAAAAAAAATGGGGAGATGGCTCAGTGCTTTTGTAAGCACCTGTATGGCAAGCTCAAGGTCCCAAGTTTGATCCCTGGTATTATTAAAAAAAAAAAAAAAACCTTGGGGATTTAGCTCTCTATGAAGGCCCTGGAGGTCTGATCCTAGTACCTCAAAAAATAAGAGGAAAAGAAGGTTCTGGGTCCAGGGAAGGGGTGAAGCCCCTTCAGGAAACAGGCATGTATATCTCTTACCTAGATGGAGTGGTGCTAGTGGATCCTGACTACTTGAAGGACCGAAAAGGTAATGTATACGAGTTTAGGGCCCTTAGGGGAAGGGAGAGCGAGGAATGTGATGGGCCAGCATGACAGGTACCCCAGAGAGATAGAGGGCTGAGGTGGAATCCCAGAGTAGAATTCAGGAAAGTTATACCGCTAAGGAAGGAGCTATGGCTGCCTAGGTGCTAGAGGGAACCAGGGGAAGGGGTGCTCCTGACTCTGCCTTGCCCTCCCTTGCCAGTGTTTGTGACCCTCACCTGCGCCTTTCGCTATGGCCGTGAAGACCTGGATGTGCTGGGCTTGTCCTTCCGCAAAGACCTGTTCATCGCCACCTACCAGGCCTTCCCCCCAGTGCCCAACCCACCCCGGCCGCTCACCCGCCTGCAGGACCGGCTGCTGAGGAAGCTGGGCCAGCATGCCCACCCCTTTTTCTTCACAGTGAGGATGCCCCCCACCTTCTGCAGGGAAGGGGCCTGGGAATGTGCTTGGGGCAAAGGGGGTGAGGCACCTGTTACAGGCAGATCTGGAACCTGTATTCAGGAAACTCTGGTCTCAGCCTCCTCCCTGGGGCCTTTTTCTTTCTCTTTCATCCCCACATGACTTTTCCTCAGCCCTCATAAGTTGAGTTGGGAGGAAGATTTGAGTTTTTTAGGACTGAAGCCTCCCTTTTCCTTTGCCACAGATACCCCAGAATCTGCCCTGTTCTGTCACACTGCAGCCAGGACCAGAGGACACAGGGAAGGTACCAGAGGAAGGGCTTTGACAGTGCGTGGGCAGAACAGGTCCCTACACAGAACTGAGTGTGACTGCAGGGGTGGGACCGAGGGTAGGAAGTGTCTGTGTGCAGCCCCCACCTGCTGCCTTCCCACCCGGCACTTTATAGATGTGGGTGTGTGCGGTGTGGTCACTGCACATGCAGCGCTGCCTCCTGCTCTCTTGCCTTGCGTGCACCTGGCTGTGGGGGCTGCCCACAGATAACCATTAGCAGGCTCCTTCTGGGTGCTGGCTGCAAAGAAGCAGAGGGGGAAACAGTCCTTATGCCCTTTACGCCATAATGGGGCAAGATTTCCTGAATGAGAGGAGGGAAGTGAGGAAGAAGGGGTGGGGGTGACGGTAGGAGCCTTGGCTAAGATGTGGCCTTTCCTCCCCTTCTTGAGGCCTGCGGGGTAGACTTTGAGATTCGAGCTTTCTGTGCCAAATCACTAGAAGAGAAAAGTCACAAAAGGTGAGGGAAGCAGCCTTCTGTATGGTTTAGCCGTTTCTTCCCCGTTTCTTGAAGTCCCAGGCCCCTGTGGGAGGTGGGAGGTGGGCTCTGAGGGTTTTGGGACTGACTTCCCCTCCATCCCCCCCTCCAGGAACTCTGTGCGACTAGTGATCCGCAAGGTGCAGTTTGCCCCAGAGAAACCCGGCCCCCAGCCCTCTGCAGAAACCACACGCCACTTCCTTATGTCTGACCGGTCCCTGCACCTTGAGGCATCCCTGGACAAAGAGGTGAGCCTAGAAGGTAACAAAGGTGCCGCAAGGCAGGCTAGACCCCGGAGGCACGAGGAAACCACAGGCAAGATGGCATTTTAAAGGTTGCCTCAGCTGTTTGTGGAGTTGCTATGGGCTTGGGTTTAGGGGTGGAGGTACAGGGCACCAAGGGAGCTACTAAAAAATTGTCATTCACACACACCCTCCTTTGAAAGCTGTACTACCATGGGGAGCCCCTCAATGTCAATGTCCATGTCACCAACAACTCCGCCAAGACTGTCAAGAAGATCAGAGTCTCTGGTAGGAGGTGGGAGTGGAAGGGACTCTTGTGGGAGGGAGGGCCTACAAAAGTGGCTTTCCAGGATGCAGAGAATTGGGACTGCTGCGGAAAGATGTTCCAGCCCCAGTGTTTTCTGTGGGGAGGGCTTTGTGTCAGAATAGGAGGTGGAGGGGGGGAGAAACATGGGGGGGACACCACGCCATGGTATGGGCTTGTGCTGTGGTAGAGGTGTGGCAAGATGATAGTCTGCACTTCATCCAGAGCTGCTCGACCCTGCCCCACAGTGAGACAATATGCCGACATCTGCCTCTTCAGCACAGCCCAGTACAAGTGTCCAGTGGCCCAGCTCGAACAAGAGTAAGTGTTATGCTACGCCTAGGTCCCAGTCTGAGGGGGAAATAGGCTGAGAACAAGTGGCAGCCAGAGTTCTTCCTGCACCATTTTACTAAAAGAGCATTCCTTCCACTGCCACTTGGCTCCAAGAGGTTAATTTTCTTAGGCAGGTTGAACCACAACCTGTCCCCTTGTAATCTGTGCCCAAAGCAGCAATGGAGGAGGTAGTGTTTGGGGGTGGTATGCTGCCCCATCACCCAGTTCAGCCCCTCCAAGAGTCCTGTCCCTTTGTTCTCATCTCCCAGTGACCAGGTATCTCCCAGTTCCACGTTCTGTAAAGTGTATACCATAACCCCACTGCTCAGCGACAACCGGGAGAAACGCGGTCTTGCTCTGGATGGGAAACTCAAACATGAGGACACCAACCTGGCTTCCAGCACCATGTGAGGACAGGGCTGGGGACCTGGGGCAAGGAGACAGACTTCTGTTCAGGTTGGCTATCTGCCAGCCTCTCCCTAGGTGCCAGGGATGTGTCAATGAACAAAGGAAATCACCCCCCCCCCAAAAAAAAAGGAAAGAAAAACTTACTTTGGGGGAGCAGGTGATCAGATAAATAGGTGAATGGTTAAACACTTAGTATCTTGAAGAGGAAAATCACCAGCATGCTGATTTTTAAAAGGGGTTGTCAGGGAAGATGAATGCTGAGGAAGAACCCAGAGGAAAGTGACAATGTGGATAGGCAGGAAAAGAGGGTTTCATTAGAAAGAGCTACAAGACTCTTGGAGTTGGAATGGGCCCCATGTCTGAGAATAGTGAGGTACCACTGTGCCCTTGGGCAGGAGAAGCCCCAGAGGTTGAGAGTCACGAAGAGCTGGATCTTGCCTCAGTTCGTGCCTTGGCTCTGGGTACACACACACAGCCACATTCAGCAGGCCTAGAGACCAGTGTGGTAAGATGGAACCACAGGAGAGGAGTAGGAGGTAAGGAGAGCAGTACATGCAGAGGTGTCGGGTCAGATGTGATGCCCAGGAGGGTTTTGCATAGGGGAATGCCTTGGTGTAGCTTACCGCCATGATCGCTTAGCTGATGCTGCAGTAGCTCTGGAGAGTAGTGTCAGTTTGTAGTTCCACCCAGAATCCTGACAAGACCCCAAGACAGGCTAGGTGACAGGGCAATGGACCCTGACCCAACTCCCCTCGCCCATCCCTAATTTCAGTGTGAAGGAGGGGGCTAACAAGGAGGTGCTGGGAATCCTGGTATCCTATAGAGTCAAGGTGAAGCTGGTGGTGTCTCGAGGCGGGTGAGTGATAAGGGGAGCTTGGTAGGGGTAATGGGTTTTCTTTGGCTGTACCTCGTCATTATATCCTCTCCATGTGGCTTCTCCCCCTGCCCAGGGATGTCTCTGTGGAGCTGCCTTTTGTTCTTATGCATCCCAAGCCCCATGACCACATCCCCCTTCCCAGGCCACAGACAGGTAAGCACTGCACCCCCCAAGCGTCCTGTAAGGGGAGGGCTTGAGGCAGGGCTAGTGGAGAACCTGCCTCTTTCAGCGCCTACCCTCCCTCCCCCTCTCCACCAGCCGCTCCAGAAGCAGATGTCCCTGTGGATACCAACCTCATTGAATTTGACACCAAGTAAGGAGCTCATTCTCCTACCTTCCTACTTTGACCCTTTTGATACAGGGATTCACATGACATTCAAATATACCCTCATCCCTCCTGATTTGGTTTGTTTTTTCTTTTCTTTTTGGCAGGGAGGGTTAAGTATCAAACCAAATGACTTAGCCTTATGAGGCTATTACTGCACCTTCTTTGTCCCTGGGCAGGGAAGGGTGAGGGGCAGAATGGGAGGCCAGAAGAAAGGGCCTGACCTAACTCTTCTCCTTTCCACCACCAAGCTATGCCACAGATGACGACATTGTGTTTGAAGACTTCGCCCGACTTCGGCTGAAGGGGATGAAGGATGATGACTATGATGACCAGTTCTGCTAGGAAGGGGGGCTGGAGAGGGAGTAGATGGTGCTTGGAGAGGTAGAGGCAGGGCAAGACCCCCATCACTGGGGGCAGGCGGGAATCCCAGCCTTTCTTCCTCCCCCTCCATCTAGCAGTCAACCCCTTCACTCCCTCTTCCTTGTCCCCCCAAGCAAGATACGCACTGGACCCTTTGCTTGTTAAGTGGGCATTAATCTTGACCACAGCTGTGTTTCTCCAACCTGGGTAGTAAGCTGTGTTCATACCTAAATGTTTTGGAAGAGGATATTGAAAACAAGGTGTGGTAATAGAGACAGGAGAAACTGGTACATTCAACCTCACACCAACACACTCCTCTAGTCACCATCTCAGCCTCCCGTTCCTGAAGATGATATCCTACGGGGGCAAGGCCATTTCTTTCTGAGCATAAAGAAGAAAATAAACCTTTTAATAGGCATGAGTATGTGTGTTTTCTCTGGAGCCCGTGTGTATAATATGCTCACCCATGATGCTTTTCTGTACCCACAGGACACCTACACGTGGGCTATCATCGCTGTGTGTGTGTGTTGTGCCAGAGATGGAATCTAGGGCCTTATGCATAAAAGGCAAGAACTCTTACCACTGAGCCACATGCCCAGCCCATTCACACAGGCTATCAGTAAATGAGTTCCTGGTGTGCCTGTGTTCCAGAGTAAGCACTGAAGCTTCATCAGTCCACCCTCAGTGGCACAGGTTGGTAAAGCCATAGAGTAACTCCTTCAGACGAGATGCTCCTGGGAGCTGGGTAGGCCTTGCGCTTCTCTGTTGTGGCTGGTAAGACATGACCACATTATAAAGTGTTGTAACCAAATTGGGTTCATTTCCACAGTTCCTTATGGTTGCTCAAGAGCCCACTCTGGGGGCTCGATGGAACCACATCTGCATGTCTCACGAGACAGAAGCCACACAAGGAATGTCTTTATGATATCAGTACTTCCTTTCTAACACAAGTTGAGGCTTTAGGTAGCCAACAGCCCAAGGCCTACCTAGGAGCTACATGTTGCTGCCACTGTGTCATGCGTCCAAGACTCCCCAAGACTTGGCCAAAGCCCCACCTTAGGCTTTCATTTCTTTTCCACAGACAAGCACTATCCAGTGCCTTGATAACTCTCCCAAAAATTACCTTCATATTCACATGTGTAAAATTACATAGACACTCTTTTACCTTAAATACAGAAGACAACATATTATGAACATTTCTAAACCTTAAAAACAAACAAACTTAACAGTATAAGTAGCCAGTCACAGTGATGTATGCCTATAATTCCAGCACTCAGGAGCCTGACACAAAAGGATTGCCATGAATTCAAGGCCAGCCTGGACTACATAGTAAGTTCAAAATACATACCGAGACCCTGTGTCAAAAAAAAATAATAAGGCCAGGGGTATGGCCCAGTAGTACAGCATCTGCCAGGCAAGTACTAGGTCTCAAGTTTGAATCCCAACATCAAAAAAAACCCACAAGTATTGAGACAAGCATTCCCTAAGCAACACATATAAATCCACTTTTTTCTCATTTTTTTCTTTTATTTTGGTTCTAGGGATTGAACCTAGGGCCACATTATGTGTGCTAGGCAAGCACTCTACCATTAAGCTACATCTTCATTTCTTTGAAAATTTTTATTTGTGCTAGTACTAATAACAATTTCGTGTGTGTGTGTATTTTTAGGCAAGGGTCTAGAGTGTTCAGGGTCTCGATACTAGATCAGACTCCTAGTGATCTGCCTGTTTACAATCTCCCAAGAGCTGGGATTACAGGTGCGCACCTCCACACCCATCTCAACAATTGTTCATTTTATAAAAATTTACATTTTGAGCTAAGTTGCCCTTGAAATTTCAATCCTCCTGCCTCAGCCTCCCAATACCTGGGTTTACATAAACTGAGCAGGCTCAGCTCCAGTTCATTCTCTTAAAGAACAGCTTTGCACTGCCTAAATGTTACTCATTTTTTATATCTCCTACTAAAAAGACATGTTTATGTCTACTAGTTTACTAATTTGAACAGTACTATAGTTATCTTTGAAGATGTATCTTTTTACATAGGTAAAGTATGCCTATAGGACAAATTCCTAAAACCAGCCCTGCTGGATCACATATCTTTTTGATCACGGTCAATCTAACTAGTGAGATCCAAGTTTGGGGGGTTTTGATGGGGAGCAGTTGAAACGCTCTCATTATATAATTCAGGTCCTGAACTCATTGTGTAGTCCAAGCTACCTCAAGTTTGTGGCAATCTTCCTGTTTCAGCCTCCTGAATGGTGGTTCTACAATTACCCAAATTTTAATTTATATTTCTATGATCAAGCGTGGTTGCACTTAACTATAATCCCAGTGGGCTGAGGTAGGAGAAGTACAAATTTCAGTTTATATAGTTGTTTTTTTTTTTTGTTTTTTTTTTTTTGTCTTTTGAGACAGGGTCTCACTATGGAGCTCAGGCTGGCCTTAAGCTCACTTTGTAGCTCACGCTGGTCTCGGAACTCACAACAATCCTCCAGCCTCAGCCTCCTGAGTGCTGAGATTACAGGCATGTGCCACCACGCCCGGCTTAGTTTATATAGCTTTGGGACTTAGTGAGATACTGTCTAAAACAATGGCTGGAGATATAGTTCAGTACAAAGACCTTGGATTCAAACTCTACTATCAAAAAAAAGAAAGAAAAAACAAACATTTCCTTCACTAGCCTTTTGGTGTGACAGATGCTGGGGGTGGTGCTCAGGGTCTTTCGTGTTAGGTCAGTGCTGTGGATCAACCCCTCAGTACTATCACCACCTTTTAATCACATTTTTTAAAAATGTATTTAGTACAGGGTCTACAGGGTCTCACTACATAGATCAGACTCTCCTGTTTTCAGCCTCCCAAGTGCTGGGATTAAGGTGCGCACCACCATGCCCAGTCTCAATCACTGTCTCAGCCGGGGTGCCAGGGGCTGGCCGGCAGGACACACTGAGGATCAAACCCCAGGCCCTGCCTAAGGAGGCACTTCAGTCCACTGAGCTATCAGGCCAGCCCTTACCAGTTTTTTTTTTTTTTTGGAGGGGTGGGGTGGAAGCAGGCACTGAAGTCAGGCCCTTGTGCTTGCCAGGGAAGTGCTTATTCCACTGAGCCATCTCCCTGGCCCCCCCTTATCAGTTTTTAAAATTTATTTACTTGGGGGCTGGGGAGATGGCTAAGGAGAATAAGCACTTGCCTAGCAAGCGCAAGGACCTCAGTTCAATCCCTGGTTCCGCAAAAA
>PVKA01055631.1:0-10231 GCA_004027165.1 Ctenomys sociabilis
TGGCAGAACCAGGGATTGAACTCAGGTCCTTGTGCTTGACATGGAAGC
Organism: Ctenomys sociabilis; assembly: GCA_004027165.1. Lineage (NCBI taxonomy): Eukaryota > Metazoa > Chordata > Mammalia > Rodentia > Ctenomyidae > Ctenomys > Ctenomys sociabilis. The sequence goes on from PVKA01055631.1 coordinate 49, forward strand.
ACTTATTGCACTGAGCCATCTCCCCAGCCCCTTATTTTGTTTCATGAAACAGGGTCTTGGTATGTAGCTTCAGTTCGCTCTGTAGCCCAAGCTGGCCCCAGACTTGTGATCCTACTATCAGCTTCTCTACTCTTAGGTTTATGGCAAGTTCTATTAGTAAATTGAGCTCTGAGTAGTTGTATATTAGAAATCCATATGGCGTTATGAAAAGTGCCCTAGATTACAACAGGAGATTTTGATGCATTGTAGCTCTTTGGAAGGAGTAATCCTAAAATTATTTGGTAATAATTTAAATTTCTCTTTGAGTCAATTTCCTTATCTATAAATTAGAAAATAGTGTGTTAATTTTTTTGTATTTGTTGGGTACTGGGAATCAACTCAAGACTTTATGCTTGCCATGCAGAGGCTGTACTACCACTGAGCTATATTCCTGATCCTTTTTTCTTTTTTGGTATGGGGATTGAACTCAGGAACTTTTGCTTGCCAGGAAAGCCCTTATATCACTGAGCTATCTTCCTGGCCTCCAAAAGAGAATCCTGAGGGCTGGGGAGATGGCTCAGTAGAATAAGAGCTTCCCTGGCAACGCAAGGGTCTGAGTTCAATCCCCCGTTGTGTCAAAAAAAAAAAAAGAATCCTGTATACACTTCAGACTGGCTTTGAACTCACTGCCAAGCTGACCTTAAACTGCCTCAGCCTCCTGAGTGTTGGGATTATAGGCTTGCACCACCATGCCCAGCTTTTTCCCCCTTTGTTTAATTTTAACATAGCTTATTTTGTAGGATTTTTGAGAAATTGTATAATTTGTTAAAAACTAGATATTAATAGAGATATCAATAATACTAGGAATACTAGGTTTTTTATTTTTATTTTTTTAACTGTATCATTTAATTAGATTCTTAGTAAAAAGTTTAGGGGCCGGGGAGATGCTCAGTGGAATAAGCGCTTCCTTGGCAAGTGCAGGGGCCTGAGTTCAATCCCCGGTTCCACAAAAACAAAACAAAACAAAAAAAATTAGAACACTAATTTATAAGGATAAATTCCATTTGTCAGAGCACAAAACAGATCACAGCCCTGGAGCTGAGGAACAGCTTTGATTTTTGTTAAAATCTGTGAGTCCACTGCTTTCTGATCCACCTTGCACTGCTCTGAAATCTGGTGTCTCTCTTGCTGTTGAAGATCTCACCCTCCTGGTGTCTGGGTTTCTACAGCTTCTCCTCGAAGTAAGCATCAGTGAGGTGTTTGGGGATTTTCACTTTGCTGATATCAATTTTTGTAGAGGTGGCAATATTTAAGACTAAGAGGCCCAGTCACAAGTAGCAAGAAACTGGCCAGCTGCTTCAGGACTATGCTCTCGCCTCTGTGACCCCCAGTGAGGAGGATCAAGATGGTGCTGGGAGTGATGCTAGCTCAAAATTTCCTCACGTGCTGACTGAAGGGTTTCTTTCTGTGGCTCAAGAGCTTTTGGGGTACATCTTCAGTAGGGTAGTATCTAGGCATTTTTTGAAGCTTAACCATCCAGGAACCTCCATTCTTATCCCCACCCACTGATTTTGTGATTGTACTACAACCTTCTCCTTTTTCTTTTCATCCTTTGATTTCGCAGCTATATACTTTCTCTTGTATAAAGCCTTTCTGGAATACATAACAGATTGGAAGCATCTACCAATTCCTCTAACCAGGACAGGATCTCAGCTGCAGGGGGGCTGCCCCTTCTTGGATTTTTTTTTTTTGCCGCCTTCACCTTACCCTTTTTACCAGTACCACTCGCAGCAGCCTTCTTGGCTTCGAGTTTCTTCTCTTTAGTGTCTGGCTTCCCAGTTTTTTTGCTCACCATCTTGCAAGATGGAAAAGAGCAATACTAGTTCTTATTTTTATTTTTTCATTTACTGATTATTATTTTTATTTATTTATTTATTTGTATTTTATTTTATTTATTTATTTATTTATTTTTTGTCTTTTTGAGACAGGGTCTCTCTATGCAGTCCAGGCTGGCCTTAAGCGCACTTTGTAGCTCAGGCTGGTCTCGAACTCACAGCAATCCTCCTGCCTCAGCCTCCCAGTGTTGGGATTACAGGCGTGCGCCACCACGCCCGGTTTATTTATTTGTATTTTAACAAGAGAAAAATAGAAGCAAAAACAAATAGGAAAAATGACATAAACAGGGTGACATACAACAGTACATATGTTACAGTTTTTCAAAACGTGGATAGCTAATTTGTGTGTATATATATATATATATATATATATGTTTGTTGTTTTTTGTTTGTTTGGTTTTTTGTTTTTTGAGACAGGGTCTCACTATGCAGTTCAGGCTGGTCTTTAGCTCATTTTGTAGCTCAGGCTGGTCTCGAACTCACAACAATCCTCCTGCCTCAGCCTCCCAAGTGCTGGGATTACAGGCCTGTGCCACCACGCCTGGCTTTTTTTTTTTTTTTTAAATAGAACAATCCAACGCAGATCAACAGTCCACAATAGAAGTGGGCTATCCACAGAAGTTGTTGATTTGAGCCATTCACAGCTCAGTATATTAGTATGACTTTATATACCTCCATTTTTATACTTTTCTGCTGGATGGTTAAGATCGAGTTAAAGTAAGAAGTGTATATATAACAAGATCAAGTTATAACAAATGTAACTTTTGTATCAGATAAGGTCAGTCAGGTACCCTCAGGGTTTATCATGTAACCCCATACTGCTCTCTGTAGATCCCTTGTCAGTGTCAGCCATGTGGATGAGTTATGGCCATTGCTTGACCAATTTGCTTTCTGTGGAAGCCTGAGAGAAAGTTTTCTCTCTGTGTGACTCTCCTTAGGCACACTATATCATCAATCACATTCCTCTGTTGCCCCATATTCTCCTTGATCAGAAAACTTGGGGCACTACTGAGTTACATGATGTTACACTACAAGTTCTCCTATGTCTTGAGTCTTCACTGATCTTGAAAGGCTAGGGCCAAAATGTTGGCTGACATTGCAGCCTTTCTTTTTCTCCAATTTTTGATCTCAAACTTAGGTTGTTAACCCTCCAGAAGAGAAGCTTATTATTCCCTGCAACATATGCAGTTTGGTTTACCCACACTATTTGTCTAAGTATCAGACATCATAGGCATAACATGGAACATGTATTTTCCATCAAGTATTGAGATACTAAACTCTTAAGTCCATACAGAATATGAAGAAGAAAAAATTTTTTTTTTAAAAATAGGAATGAACACATATGTTTACATAGATATTTAGAAATCCATCCATATACAGCATAGTAGCATTGTAGCAGGACTGTCTTGTGACATTTTTTTGTCTTATTTTTCATTATTACCCTTTAAAAAAAGGGCAGTATAATAATAGTTGGTATGTCATGACAAGAAGTACGTATTTAGAAGACCAGAATGACAGGCATTTGAAGCGTGACCCTTCTATTACACTTTATTAAATTCAGTGCAGTTGCTTGGTTCATAGGTATCAGCATATATGCTTAGTCAGGGTGAGAATCCTACCACTTAACTACTAGTTTCAAAAATCTCCTGATGTTTCTCAGGATCAGTGTCTTAGCTATCTAGCATGTGTAAGTGAATGGTATTGCCCCTGTCATATTTCTCAGTGTTTCTCCTTGCTCTTTCCTCATTGTCCAATCCTCAAGTTCTCGCTTTCCTTTTAATTGTGTTATACATTTCTTTTGCAATTCTTCTTTTGAGTTATACTAGGGAGACTGTACGATGTTTGCACATGTGGATCTGGTTTATTTTGCTTATATCTTTAAGTGGCATCCACTTAAATATGAAGGCTTCAAGTCTCTCATTCTTTATAGCTGAATAATACCACATCTTTCCAACCATTCCTCATGTGATGGGCATCTTGGTTGTTTCCGAGATTTGGCTATCACACATTGTGCTGCTATAAACATAGGTACACATATATCCCTATGATATGATGTTTTCAGTTCCTCTGGGAAAATTCCCAGTAGGGTATAGCTTGCTTGAATGGGATTTCTAGTCCTAGTTTTTTAAGGAGTCTCCACACTGACTTCCATAATGGTTGCACCAGTCTGCATTCCCACCAGCAGTGGAGAAGGTTCCCTTTTCCCCACAACCTCTCCAACATTTGTTGTTGGTTGATTTTTTTTATGATAGCTATTCTTTCTGGGGTGAGATGGTATCTCAGTGCTGTTTTAATTTGCATTTCATGGATGACTAATGATGTAGAGCATTTTTTCATATATTTATTTGCTTCTTTAATTTCTTCCCATGAGATGTGTTCATCTCAGATGCCCATTTCCGGATTGGGTCTTTAAATTTAGGGGCCCTGATATTTTTTATTTCTTTATAAATTCTAGAGAGCAGACCTTTGCCTGAGTGCTTATGAGTTAGGATTTTTTCAAAATTTATGGGTTTTCTTTTCATTTTGTTGGTAATTTCTTTTGATGTGCAAAAAATTCTCAATAACAGGTGGTTCCAGCTGTTAATTCCTTCAAGTGTTTCTTGTGTGAATACATGTTTGTTCATGAGCTCTTTGCCTACCCCTATGTCTTCAAGAGTTTCTCCTACTTTCTCTTCCAAGAGATTGAGTGTTTCTGTTTTAATGTTAAAAATCTTTAATCCATTTTGACTCTAACTTAGTGCATGGTGATAGACCTGGGTTAAGTTTTAGTTTTGGACATGTGGAGAGCCAATTTTTCCAGCACCATTTGTTAAAGAGCCTATCTTTCTTCCAGTAAGCGTGTTTGGCCCCTTTGGCAAAGATCATGTGGTTGACTGTGTTCATGGAGCCTCTGCATCTTCTAGTCTATTTCATTGGTCCTCTGGTCTATTTTATTGCTAGTACCATGCTGATTTTGTCACAGTGGCTTTGTAGTATAATTTCAAGTCAGAAATTGGAATGCCTGCAGTCTTCTGTTTGTTGGTCAGGATTGTTTTTGCTATTCTAGGTCTTCTCTGGTTCCAAATAAATAGTAGGAATGATTTGTCTAGGTCTGGGAGGTATTTTATTGGTAGTTTGATAGGGATTGCATTGAATCTGTATAATAATTTTGGGAGTATGGCCATCTTCACGATGTTGGTTCTTCCTACGAAGGAGCAGGGTATATCTTTCCATTTTCTGAAATCCTCTGTGATCTCTTTTTTTCAGAGTACTATAATTTTCTGTGAAAAGATCTTTAACTTCTTTAGTTAGATGAATTCCAAGATACTTCATTTTCTGCGGTGTTATTGTAAAAGGTATTGTTTCTATAGTTTCCCTCTCAGTGTGTTTGTTATCTGTGTAGAGGAATGCTATTGACTTTAAGGTATTGATTTTGTATCCTGCTATGCTACTGAATTTGTGTATCAATTCTAGTAGCTTCTTGGTGAAGTTTTTTGGGTCTTCTATGTAAAGAATCATGTCATCTGCAAATAGTGATAATTTAACTTCTTCTCTACCTATTCTTATTCCTTTTATTTCTCCTTCTTGTCTTATGGCTGTAGCTAATGATTCCAATACTATATTGAATAGGAGGGGTGATAGAGGACATCCTTATCTTGTACCAGATCTAAGAGTAAAAGATTTCAGTTTTTCCACCTTTAGAATTATATTAGCCGGGGCTGGGGAGATGGCTCAGTGGAATAAACGCTTCCCTGGCAAGCCCAAGGGCCTGAGTTCAATCCCCGGTTCCGCCAAAAAAAAAAAAAAGAATTATATTAGCCGTTGGGTTGTCATAGATGGCTTTTATCAAACTGAAGTAGAGGCTTCCTATTCCAATTTTCTGAAGGATTTTGAACATGAATGAGTATTGGACTTTGTCAAAAGCCTTTTCTGCATCAATTGAGAGGATCATGTGGTTTTTAGTTTTCGCTCTGTTGATACAGTGTATTACATTTATAGATTTGCAAATATTGAACCATCCTTACATCACTGGGATGAATCCTACTGGGTCATGGTGTATGATCTTCTTGATGATTTGCTGTATTCTGTTTGCTAGGATTTTATTGAGGATTTTTGCATCTATGTTAATCAGTGAGATTGACCTGTATTTCTCTTTTTTAGTTGTGTCTTTCCCAGGTTTTGGTATCAATATGATTTTGGGAGAACTGTTTCCTTTTCAATTTTGTTGAAGAGGTTGTGGATTGTAGGAATTATATCTTCTGTAAAATTCTTGTAGAATTCAAGTGTGAATCCATCAGGACCTGGACTTTTCTTTGTCGGCAAGCTTTTTATTACATTTCGTATTTCGTTGGCTGCTATTGGTTTATTGAGAGTTGTTATATCTTCTTGATTCAGTTTGGGTAATTTGTACCTTTCTAGGAATCTGTCTGTTTTATCTGTGTCTTCTATTCTGTGAGCTTAAAGGTTCTCAAAGTAGCTATTGATAATCTTCTGAATTTACACTGGGTCTGTGGTGATTACACCCTTCTCATTCTTTATTGCTTGCTTTGAATTTTTTCTTTCCTCTTTTTGATGAGGTTAGCTAGTAGCTTATCAACTTTATTTAGTCTTTCAAAGAACTAGTTTTTTGATTCATTGATTCTTTGAACTGTTTTCTTTGTCTCAATTTAATTAATTTCTGCTCTAATCTTTATGATTTCTTCCCATCTTTGGGCTCTGGGTTAGGTTTTCTCTTCCTTTTCTAGATGCTGGAGGTGCCGCATTAATGTGTTTATTTGTACACGTTTTGTTTTCCTAATGTGTGAGTTCATAGCTATGAACTTCCCTCGGAGAACTGCTTTCATTCACATCCCATAAATTCTGATAAGTTGTGGTTGAATTTTCATTGAATTGTAGCTATTGTTGAATTTCTTGTTTAATTTCATCTGTAACCCATTGATTGTTGAGTAGGGTGTTGTTTAATTTCCATGTATTTAGGTTTTTTTTCTGGTTTCTTTTGTCGTTTGTTTCCAGTTTCATTGCACTGTGGTCAGATGATATGCATATATGCATGGGATAATTTCTGATTTCTTGCATATACTTAAGCATGACCTATGGACCAGTATGTGGTCTCTTTTAGAGAATGACCCGTGTGCAGCTGAAAAAGATGTGTATTCAGCTGTAATTGGGTGGAACACTCTGTGTATGTCCACCAAGTCCATTTGTTCCGGGCTTTGGTTCAGTTCTACTACTGCTTTGCTAATTTTTTGTCTGGTTGACCTGTCTTTGTGGGATAAGGGGGTATTTAGGTCTCCTGTTAAGATTATGGTATTGGAGCCTTGATTTTTCATGTCCAGTAAGATTTGTTTTACATAGTTGGGTGCTCCTGTGTTTGGTGCATACATATTTATGAGTGTTACCTCTTCCTGTTGAATTCTTCCCCTAACCAGTATATAGTGGCTTTGTTTATTTCATTTGATCATTCTTGGTTTGAAGTTGAGATTGTCTGAGAACAAGATTGCTACCCCTGCTTTTTTCTGTGGTGCTGGGGCATGAAGTATTGTTTTCCATCCTTTGACTTTAAGCTTATGAATGTCTTTTTGAGTTAAGTGTGTTTCTTTTTTTTTTTTTTTTTTTTTTTTTTTTTTTTTTTTTTTTTTTTTTTTTTTTTTGTCTTTTTGAGACAGGGTCTCACCTTGCAGTTCAGGCTGGCCTTAAGCTCACTTTGTAGCTCAGGCTGGTCTCGAACTCACAACAATCCTCCTGCCTCAGCCTCCCGAGTGCTGGGATTACTGGCCTGTACCACCACCCTTCTGTTCTCATTAGTGGACTTCTGGTCATTGTGGACCCTCTCTAGAATATCCTTTAGTAGCTTGTGTAGGGATGGCTTTGTCATCATGAAATTCTTTAGTTGTTCTTTGTCATGGAAGTATTTTCCTTCTCCATCAAACTTGAAAGAGAGTTTTGCAGGCTATAGTAGTCTGGGTTGGAATTTGTTTTCATGGAGGACTTGAAGAACTCTGCTCCGTGTGGCCTGAGGCTGTGTGGATATGGCCTGCGCTGCCATCTGCTCCCTGACCGACCAAGACAGAAAAATAAGATGTACTCCAGAGAATGGAATTGTGATGTTCAATACAGAGGCAGAGTCCGAGTCCAGCTGAAGCAGGAAGATGGCAGCCTCTGTCTAGGGCAGTTCCCATCACATAAGTCAGTAATGTTGTACGCAGCAGAAATGATACCTAAGCTAAAAACGAGGACACAGAAAACAGGAGGTGGTGACCCAAATCTTCAGCAAGGAGAGGGAAATAAGAAAGGAAAAGGAAAGAAGAAGTGATTGACTGTGAGCATCAAGGGGGCAACCCCTCTGCAGGGACACGGTGGAGGCATCTTCATCGCTTTTCATTTGCATCAGTCTCCTGAACTACACATTTGTGCCGTCTTCATCAGAGTTGACCATAAAATGAGTCCATCACAGTAGTACACAGTGGGAATCTGCATCTAGCTTTTATCCAGTATAAAAGAAAAATATTTCTTTCGATGAAGAGTTTTTGTGGGAAAGTATTTTTAAATGGACAGTGGACTTCCAGAAGTTACTGGAAATCAGTCTGTCCTCTGTGTAAGCATGTATTTCAGATAAACAAGTTTAGTATGATTTGAAATACACATTTTGTTCACCTTTTAAGTTAAATAAAATCTTAAACTGCCAAAAAAAAAAAAAAAAAACAACTCTGCTCCATACTTTCTTTGCCTTCATGGTTTGTGAAGTCAGCTGTAATTCTGATGGGTTTTCCTTTGAATGTGATCTGCTTCTTTTCTGTAGCAGCTTTTAGTATATTATTCTTCTGTTGCATTTCTGGGATCTTGGCTATTATATGTCTCGGTGTGTTTTTACTTGGGTTGAAGTTATTTGGCATTCTGTATGCTTCAGTTTCCTGAATGTTAGATTGTTTCCTCATATTTGGGAAGTTTTCTGCTATTACTTCTGCCCATATTCGTTTTATATCATTTGTGTTGACTCCTTCTTTCTCATTGATGCCTATTGTTCATTGGCATCATCACATTGTTCATCCTGGCATCATCTTGCAGGTGATGGATTATTTTTTCTTGCATCCTCGTTGTTTTTAAGAGGTCTTTTCTCACCTTTTCACTAGCTGCACCAGCATCTTCAAGGTCTGAAACTCTGTCTTTGCTTTCACTCAAATAGTTTTGTAGACTTGAGATTGAGATTTTAAGTTCTTCTGTATCTCTTTGACTCTGCTTCATGCGATCTATTTCTTTCCTGTATTGCTCATTCAAGGAATCAGTGCTATTTCTAATCTCTTTTTTTTTTTTTTTTTTTTGTCAATATATTCTTTAGAGGTCGCTATTAATTCTTTTACTGCAGAGTTTTTTCCAAATTGGGTTTCCTCCATATATTTCTGTAATTGATTCTCTACTTCAGATGCTATGATTTCAAAGATTTCTTTCTTTATTTCAGAAATTATTTCTTCTCAGAGTTCCTCATTACTTTTCTGCTATTGTTTCTTTGCTTGCGACACTGTTAATTCGTATGTTTCAGCTGGAATATTGTTCTCTGCACTTGTTCTGGGTGGGCATTGGGTTTCCCCCATACGTCTCTGGATTTGATTCATTACTTCAGATGCTATGTATTCAAAAATTTCTTTTTTCAGCTGGGCATGGTGGCGCATGCCTGTAATCCCAGCACTCGGGAGGCTGAGGCAGGAGGATTGTTGTGAGTTCGAGACCAGCCTGAGCTACAAAGTGAGCTACAAAGACCAGCCTGAACTGCATAGTGAGACCCTGTCTCAAAAAGACAAAAAAAAAAAAAAATTTTCTTTTTTCATTTCAGGCGTTAATTCTGGTCCGAATTCCTCTATACCTTTCTGCTATTGTTTCTTTGCTTCCAACTCTGTTAATTTATTTATTTCAGCTGAGGTAGTGTCCTCTGCACTTATCATTGGTGGGCTCGAGGTCTGAGATTGCATTTGGCTCCTTTTTTTCTTATCATGTCTTATAGCTCTGACCTCTGATCTTTGGTGTAGAGTTTTGGTGCAGTTCTAACCTTAGCACCTTATGAAATTCAGGTATTGTTATACCAAGTTCTAGTTCATGTAGTTGTGCCTGGCTTGGGTCTGGCTGCTGTGCTCAGCTTCTTCCTGTTGCTGTCCTTGAGGTGAGCTTGTAGTGCCCCTTTGGCAAGATCTGCTCCTGGATTAGCAGTGTGGTTTTAACCCTAGTCTCAGTGAAGGGACTTAGCTGCAGAGTTTCATCCCAGGTCTGTATGTCAGGCCTGGGCTGAGTGTGGAGGGGTACTGAGGGGAGCAGGAGATCACAGAAGCTCTGTCTCACAC
>PVKA01055632.1:0-10233 GCA_004027165.1 Ctenomys sociabilis
ACATATGTGTCAGGATTATAAAAACCACAGTGCCTGGCCTTTGCTTGATGATGTCACAATTCATATTAGTCATGAGTATTTTAGGGCTGGCGAAATAGCTCAGTGCCACAGCACCTGCCCGAGGCACAAGGTCCTGACTTTGATTTCCCGTACCAAACTGAACAAAACAACCTGAGTATTTTGGAGTACTCTCTTCTTACGAAGCCAAAGAAACAGGAAGAAGCAAAATGAATAAGCAAGGATCTTTCTATCTTTCTTTCATTCATTTGTTCATTCTTTTTCAATACTGGGGATTGAACCCAGGACATTTGCACTGAACTACATCATCTGCCTGCCTGCCTTCTTCCTTCCTTCCTTCATTCTTTCCTTCCTTCCTTCCTTCTTTTTTCTTTCTTTCTTTTCTTTCTTTCTTTCTTTCTGTCTGTCTGTCTGTCTGTTTTCTTTCTGTGTTTTCTTTCTGAGACAGGGTCTCACTAATTACTGAGTTACCCAGGTGAGACTCAAACTTACAGTCCTCCTTCCTGGGTGAGGACGAGGAGGAGGGGACACTCCTTTCCTGATGGAGATAAGTAGGGTTGTAAAGCAACAGCTTTGTGATACAGACACATTATTAGGCCTTCTCTTTCCTCAGTGCAGAGCCGGGCGTGGTGGCACAGGCCTGTAATCCCAGCACTCAGGAGGCTGAGGCAGGAGGATCGTTGCGAGTTTGAGACCAGCCTGAGCTACAAAGTGAGCTTAAGGCCAGCCTGAACTGCATAGAGAGACCCTGTCTCAAAAAGACAATAAATAAATAAATAAATAAATAAATAAATAAATAAATACTAAGTGCAGACAGCTACAAAGATAAGCAAATTTACAACTACAGTGAGAGATTTTTTTGTGTGTGTGGATGGCTCAGCCCACCCTGGGGGCAGGGCTAGCATGGTACATGGTGCCTGGATCTAACCATGGTCCCTGTGCTTTGCCTAACCTTTCCTAAGCAGGCACTTTAGACTGCTGAGCTATCTCACAGCCCTGCAATGATATATTTTAATATATCCATCTCTAAGTAATAAGATGAGCAGGCCAAAAAGTCACTAAGGATGTAAGTTTGAACAGCTCAAGTAACACACGTGACATAATGCATATGTTTATTATAGACTGGCAAAAACTATCTTCAAGATATTTCTCCATCATGTAACAAATGGAATATTTAGAAAAATTCTCAGTACACCAGGCCATAAACTTCAAAGGATTGACTCTCATGCAAGTAAGGTAGAAATCAAAAATAAAAACATGGGGGCCAGGGAGATGGCTCAGTGGAATATGCACTTCCCTGGCAAGCACAAGGGCCTGAGTTCAATCCCCGGTTCCGAAAAAAATAAATAAATAGATAAAAACATAGGGAATCCATTCTTCCCAGGGGCACCTTGGGAGAGAAGCGCAGCTGACGCCTTCAGGGACATCAGCACTATAACATCTTCCCTTTGGGTCACGTTGAGGTATGCCTGGATGTTTGCTCTCCCTGGGGGCCCCAAGAATTCTGCAGTAATCCCCAACACAAATCAAGAAGACAAGGAAAATCCATAGAGACAGGCGGAAATCCAAGAGAACAAGAAATGCATCATGTCACACGCCTGTCATTCTAACGCTTGGGGCCTGAGACAAGAGGACCCTGTGAATTCAAGGCCAGCCTACATAGTGAGTTCAAGGCCAGCCTGAACTATATAGCAAGACCCTGTTTCAAGAAAACAAAAGATAAAAAACTACCTCAGAGAGTGCTCCATGTCAGGAAGTCAAGATGCAAAGGAAAACCATAAGGAGAGGCCACACCACACCATTCAGACTGGCAACGTAGATGCGTGAGCCCCAAGAGCCATAGATAACACAGAGTAATGCCCTCCATGCTGGTGGATAGCACCGGAACAATCACTTCAGAATACAGCTTAGCTCTGTGCTGTGGTCTGCATGTCCATGCCCACCTTCCAAATTCATATGATGAAATAGATTACCCCTGAGGTGAGACTATTAAGGAAGTAGGCAACTTGGTTATGGGGGAAATGTCCTCACGAATGGTGCTAAGGCCTGAAAGGGGTCTCCCTGCTCCTGCACCAGGATGAGCAAGACAGTGTCTTTATGAAACAGAAATCATCAGGCCCTCACCAGACATGGACTCTACCAGCATCTTGACCTTAGAATTCTCATCCTGCAGAACCACCCTTTGGTTTAAGGTATCTTGTTATAACTGCCTGAATGGACTAAGACACACTGATGTGTTCAGCATAACCAGCAATTCAGCTGATTCCCTTCTAGAAAGCTCCACACACAGGTGCCCCAGAAAACACATGCGAGCACATTCTCAGCAGCCTGCTCCTACCTGCTCCTTACTGGAAACCGATGTGGGGCATGCTTGGCTTCCATCATTTTCTTAAGCTCCTCTATTTTTTTCTTTTTGTTTTATTGAAGTACAAATATCAATGAGACAGTTTTAAGATACCTTGACAAGATGCATTTGATAAATTAATACATTGCAAACTGTTCTCATAATGTTTTGGTATCATACAAGGTGCATACATGATATTATATTTACAGACATTATTACAGCAGATGTCTCTTATCAGTAAGTTAAGAGAGTGTAGCTGTTTGTGTATCTTATTTTTCATACCTGAATTACATCAAAGATTCAATAATTAATACTTTCTACCTTGTTATTTTCCTAGTGGTTGTCCATAGTACTAGAAGCCAACATAATGTCTTGTCCAACCACCATTAGTGCAAATCTTGCCTCTCATAGGATTATGTAGAAGCACAGCATTATCTATCCCAACTGTACTGTCCATACACGCATATCATGATTCTTCCTTTCTATATCCCCTCCTTTGTCTACACTTGTCAAACATGGGCACTCCATTGTCATTCAACTAATTTAGGTGCCTGAACTCAACAACACAATCCAACACAGTCCAGCATTCCACAACAATAGTGAGTTATCCGAAGACGTTGTCGACGATAGCCATTTACAGCTTATTTTTTTCTTTTTATCTGTATCTGTTCTAAATTCACTAAGCATGGTCTCTGTTCTGATCATTTCTGTAGTTATCCAAGACATTGTTTCTGATTTGATTTTTTTCTAGAGCCCCATCCATTTCCTTTATTGTTACTGGCCAAAGAGGCCAGGTGGGGGCCTTTGGACTGTCTCACCTCATTGCCCTCTGGGTTTGCCTTAGGGAAAGGGATGGCTAGGCTTGCATCTTATTTAAGTGCCTTCTCATTTTCTTTTCTTTGTTTCTTTTTTCTTTCTTTGTTTTCTTTTTTTTGCTTCTTAGTTTAAATCCTGGGTTGATGCTTATAAATTACCTATGGTGAGTTGTTTCCTTGCTAGTATCTAGAACCCTTAGGAAATGGCTACTTTTCAGAGGTGTCTTCCAGGTGTACCTGGCTTTTGGGTTTTGAGTCTTTTGCAAAATCCTACATTTTCAGTTTGTTGGGGATAAGAAGTTGCTGCCTGCTTGGTCCCGGCCCTGTTCTTTGGCCCTGGCCAACAGTATTTTCTATGACGCTTAGTTAATCTCAGTCTTGGAAAACCAGAAAGTACAGCTGGTTAGAACAATTATGTCACTTTGGATAAAGTGGTACAATCAGCAGTAACAATAGCATTAAATACAACCCAGAGAGTGATAAACTGAAGTAACCATTATTTTTCAACTTTTAACTATACGAACTAGATTTGTGGTTACATAACAAAACATAAAACAAACCAGAAAATTGAACGCAGTAAATAACTCCTCAATGTGTCAATTTTACCCTTAGGACAAAAAATTGAAAAGGGGTTAGCAAAAAAATTTAGAGAAGAAGAGATTAGAGGCAAGCCTGGAGGACAAAGGGAGCTCACACAAACTTTGGGAAACCAGTGCAAAAGACAGGTGGGAAAGAGCTGGCGAGCTAGCTCAGCAGACTAAGTGCCTGCTTTGGCAAGCACAAGGACCAGGGTTCGATTCCCTGTCCCACATGTAGTGCTGGTGTGGTGGCACGCACCTGTAATCCCAGCGCTGGAGAGGGTAAAAACAGAAGGATCACGATGAGTCCAAACTGTGTAGTGACACCCTGTACCAAATACATTAAAAAAAAAAAGAAAGGACAGGGGGAAAGAAGGAAGAAATGAAAGGACAAATCAGAACAGAGCAACAACCACAAAGAAACTAGAACCATGTTCACATTTATATAAAGACAACAGCTCCTGCAGTAGCTCTAGGGTGACCAGCAGACAGTCTCAGCAAGCCAGCGCCTGCACTGCCCATAAGTTCCATCTGGTTCTGGCCATGAGGCTAAGACAGACCCGTCCACGTGCCCTCTGCGGGCTTCAATGCAGCTGGGAGTTCCTGAGGGACCCAGCGGTTCTGAGCTCCGAGTATGGCCCTTCAGGTGGCTCCCTGCCACCTCTCTCGCCTGTGGGACAGCCAGGCCCTCAGCGCTCACCCCTGCCACCGCAGTCCCTCACATCCACCATCTCCTTGCGCTGCAGAATCTCCCCACAGGGGCGTCTGGTGTCGCCAGCAGTCACCATGTGTCTGCAGGTTCAAACCGCTCCTCCCACACAGTGAGTCATGCTCAGGGAGAAGCCTCCGGGGCTGCCTCCTTCTTTGTTGAAGCTTCTCTCATTGCTGTCCTCACGGGCTTCAGGTCTTGCTTCCCATCCTTCCTAAGTCCAGGCATGCCGTCCTTCCTTCTTGTCTTCCTGACGTTGCTACATTCCAGCATCTGGATAGCAGCTCTGAGAGGCACTCTCTCTGTTGCGGACCACTCTGCCTTCTTCCAGAAGTTTCCTTCTACTGTAAACCACCCACATGGCTTTCACTAGGAGGATGTGTAAGTACACTGTGGAGTTGCACCAGACAAAGCCTATGCTACATCTCTGAATAAATATCACACATACAAGCAAAAAATGAATACCATTCACTCCTCTGCAAACTTTTTACTGAACTTAGGACACATTCAGAAGACTATGCAAACTGCTGGTAGAGACCTAGATGGACATCTACAAAGTCAGCACAACCCTGGCCAGTATCTGTTTCACTTTTGATAAAGTAATCTATTAGCCCATTAGATGGCAAGTGTCTTTAAGGTAGGGATCACCGTATCTTTTATTACTTGTATCCTTTGTTTTCTTTTGTGGGTTTTGTTTTCTTTTCTGAGGCAGGATCTCACTGTGTGTTTCAGGCTGGTGTTGAACTCACTGTGTAACCCAGGCTAGCCTCTACCTTGGCCTCCTGAGTGGTGGGATTACAGATGTATACCACCACATGTGGCTTGTTTGTGGACTTTATGTAAAGTTGGGTCAGAGCTTGGGGAGCTCTCTTGAATCTGTTGAGTGATATGCTAAACTCTTCCGGTTGGTGCCACCAAATCAGAAAGGAGGTGACTTTGGGTATACCGGACTCTGTCATGTCTACATTTCATTTTCCTTATGTGTTTACTAATAATTTCATTTGTTTCCAGTATCTTTGGACTTTTCTGATATGATACCCTTCATACCTTCTATCTCATTTTACCCTTACAGTACTCCTAGAATAGACCAAAGGTGTTCATTAGCTCCTTGTCAGAGTGATGGAACTTGAATTTCAAAAATGCCGGAAAGGTCTGGGCTGGTCATCTGGACACTGGAGAGACAGGGAGAGGATGCACGGGTCTCCCTTATCTGAGCACAGTGTCTTTTCCTCTGCATGATGCTGAGCTGGTCAGCTGGATTCATCAGCGCTCAGTACTTCCAGGAAACTAGATAGAAGTTCCCAGAAATTTAAAGACAGAACTATGATGCTATGCAGCAATCCTGCTACTGTCTATCTGTGCAAAGGAAATGAAATCAGTATGTCTAAGAGACAACACATTTCCCTGAAAATAAGACCTAACTGGAAAACTAGAGACCAAAACTGCCAGTGCCTGCCAGGAGTGATGGCACACTCCTGTAATCCTAGTGTAATGCGTTAATGGTCTTGCTTAGCTACTGGGGACTAATCAGGCCCACAATCTCCCAAATGAGTGGTCGGCAAAGGCTTAAATAAGAGTCAAGTGGTCTGCCTTTAGGGTTCCAGGGGGATCAACACCTTCTAACAGAATTCAAGATTCTCTGGGGTCTAAGATGAAGAACTTCTGTAGTCAGCTTGTATGTATTTGGTTTGTCAGAACAAAGCAGGGGAACACAGAAGACAGGTGGAATTACTCCAGGACTTCTCCAAGTAAGACTTTATGTTAATTTAGGAGAACAGTGTCATCTCCAGGAAGGCCTCCACCCAGGAGTGAGGTGCCTGCCCCTACAGTCTTCATCTACTTAACTGAAGCTGCAGCTAGGTGTCCTCAGCTGCAGCCTTGTCCTGTACTTTGAGGCCTCATGGCTTCACCCACCTCTACAGGCCTCTGTCAGGACCAGTGACTCAAAGTTTCACTCACTATGAGTCTACTACCCATCTTTAGACGAGGGGCCTAGGCCTTGGACAGACTCACAAGTAAACATGGGAAGCCAATTGATTAATTTAAATCCTTCTCAGGGCTGCTACACTGTGGCCTCCATCACTAGCACTCAGAAGGCTGAGACAGGAGGATCACTGCAAATTTGAAGCCAGGCTGAATTACATGGTGAGACTCTGTCTTAAAACAGACAACCTAGGCTGAAAACAGGAGGATCACTATGAGTCCCGTCTGTGAGGTGAGACCCTGTAGACCCTGTACTAAAATACATTTAGAAAAACTAAATCAGACAACCAAACTGCCAAACACATTCAGAATTCCATCCTTGCCTTATATTCTGTCATTATCATCCTGCTCAGTGGCTACTCTATAATCTGCACTCCCATGTTTATTATAGCATTACCAAATTGACCTAAGTGTCTCTTAGCAGTTTGGATCATAAATATCCCCTAAAAGCTTTTGTATTGAAGAGTTAGTGTCTGCATGTTCTGCCTCACCTTGGGCAAAATTCTAGGGGACCAATCCACCATGGACTGAATCTCCAGAGCCATGAGCCAAAATAAACCTTTCCTCCTTATATGTTGTTCATCTCAGGTATTTTGTCACAGCACAGAGGACCTTTAGAACAGTGAAAAGCCTCTGATACAACAGAAACTTTCATTCATTGCTGGTGGTGATGCAAAATGACACTGTCACGTTGGAAGAGAGTGTGCCTGTCAGTTTACAAGGTTAAACGTGAAACACAGCATCACTTTTATGATAGTTGCCTAGAACTAGAAACATGGCCCCAAAAGCCTCTGTGTAGATGCTCATGGCAACTTTGTTCCTAATTGCCAAAACGTGGAAGCAATCAAGATGTCCCTTGGTAAGTAGATGAGAGGCTGGGCATGGTGGCATGCCCCTGTAGTCCCAGCTCTTGTGAGGCTGTAAACAGGTGGATCACTATGAGTCCAATCTAGTAATGAGACCCTGAACACCCTGTAGACCCTTCCCTAAAATACAGAAGAAAAAAACCTCAGTAAGTTGATGAATTCATAAGCTGCAATACATCCACACAGAGGCATATCATCCAGTGCTAAAAAGAAATTAGCTATCAAGCCTAAAAGGAATATGCACAGGATGGCTGAGGTGATTATACTAAAAATTTCCATCAGTTTTTTGAGAATAGCAGTTAATGTGTAGAATTTTCACCTTGACTAACTCTGTATGCTGGTATTTGCGATCTAAGCAACTACATCAAGGACAGCAGTGTGAAATACAAAAACCACGCTTCAATACCTGTCATCTTGGTCTTCTAGATGTGTACCACTTCTAATGTCATATCAATTATTACTATGCTCTCTTTAAAACATTTTTTAAAAACGGGTTACAAAAAGAGAGACAAGAACAAAAAGTTAAGGTTTCTTGAAAGCAAGTGGTAATATGCAGTCATACATCCAATCTTACAGAACTGTACATGTTAATCTGAGCAACAGATTTGATGGTCAAAATGAGTAAAATAGCAACCATTGTTAATCAGCTGTTCTTGTTTTGCAAATCTGTAACATATGTATTGTTGTATGTTACCCTATTTCTGTCTTTGTTTCTGATTTTTGCTCTTGCTTTTGCTTTAATTTTTAAAAAATTCAATTAAAAAAAAACTAAAAGGAAGTGGAAGAACCTTAAGTGCACTTTACTAGATGAAAGAAGCCAGTCTGAACAGAATATATACTGCATGATTACACCTATATAATTTTCTGGAGAAAACAAAACTATAGATACTGTAAAAAAAATATGTAATTACCAGTTTTACCAGGGAAGGGTGAATGCTCAGAACCCAGGGAAGGTTAGGGAAGGGACAGAACTCTGGACAGCTCTGTAATCATGGATACATGTCATTAAGCATCTGTCTAAACCCATAAAAAGTACAGTGAGGGCCAGAGAGATAGCTCGGGGTCTAAGCACAAGGACCCAGGTTTGATCCCTGGTACCACATGCCTTGCCCGCCCTGTGTAGAAAAGGCCACCCAAACCAGATGTGGTAGCATTTGACTGTAATCCCAGTGCTGGGGAGGCTGATGCAGGAGGATCATTACAAGACTGAACTGCATAGAACCTGTACCAAATAAATAAATAAATGATTTTTAAAAAGAAAGAAAGTATAGCGGTCCCTCACTTATGATGAGGTAATGTTCCAGACACCTCCGTGGTAAGTAAAAATCAGCCAAGTAGCAACATTATATTTATATTAGTATTCATATATATACATGTATATAATGTACATACTATATATATATGTATATATGGCTTTTAAACTCTTCCCACACTCTTATAAACCTTTCCCACATTTTTAAAAGCACTTCTAATGTTCTTAACCATTTTCTAAACTCATAAACCTATATAATTTTAACAGTATACATATACTGTATGGTATGGAAAAATCACGCAATACAGTGAAAAATCCACAATAAATAATTTAGATTAAAATTAATAAAATAAATAAATATACAAATAAAAATAATTTACATGAATTTTTTTTGAAAACCCATGAAACAGTGAGTCCATGAAAGCCAAACCTTGAAATAGTGAGGCATTACTGTATACCAAGAGTGAACTTAATGTCCCTAATAGCATTTGTTCATGCAGGTTACCAATGGCTATCATACTAAATCTGAGAATTTAAAAATATTTACATTTAAAATAACAATAAGAAGCTGGTCCTACTGGCACACATCTGTAATCCCAGCACTTAGGAGGCTGAGGCAGGAGGATTGCTGTGAGTTCAGATCCAGCCTGGGCTACACAGTGAGTTCCAGGCCAGTCTGAAATACATAAGACCCTGTCTCAAAAACCTAAATAAGGGCTGGCCAAATAGCTCAGAGGATTAAAGCACCTGCAAGCAGGCACAGGGGTTGAAGTTCAATCACTAGGCCTGCCTGCCGTGCCAACCCTGCTCTGGGGGCGTGCTGAAACAGCAGTTGAGATTGGGCGTGGTGACTCTCACCTGTAATCACAGCTCTGGGGGGCTGTAAACAGGCAGATCACTACAAGTCCGATGTAGTAGTGAGACCCTGAACACCCTGTAGACCCTTCCTTAAAATAAAAAAATATTTTTTTTTAAAGTCTAAGAAAAGAATCCAATCCCACTCAGATATGGAACTAGAAAGAGGAGGACAATTATAACAGTTTTTCCAGATCGTAGTGGGCTGCAAGGTTAGCTGCAAGGCAGAACTCAAAATCACATGAATAAATTTGAATACGCTCTTAAATTAAAGCCACTGTCCTGTCTTGCAGTTTGAATGTTCAATTTTGTAGTCATCAGATTGACCGTAGCACTCTCGCCCATTGGATGGTGGCCACATACCACTCCCAGGAAGCCCAGGAAGCAGAGGGCCAGGCGGTGGTTCCAGAACTCAGAGCACTCACAGCAGTACCCTTGAGATTTCTGGGTCCTGACAAGGTGCTGAAGATTACAGGGGTTTACAGGTTAAATAATCCCCTTTAACTGAAGTAAACCTTTCAAGATGTACAAATGTTATAAAACTGGACCTTCAAGGGGACCTTGGATCAAAGGTGACTCTCATGAAGCAACCCCAAGTGAACAGGGAGATGGCCAACCTAACATCTCTTGCCAACTTACAAGGTTTCTACTGCAGTCGTCAAATAATCAGGCCTGCCAGGAAGTCACCCCAAAAGACTTGAAATTGTCAAGAAGGTGATTTGAGATGTGATAATTATTCCCATAAACATTACATGGAACCCTAAGAAAGTAGCTATAGCAATATAAATAAAGCATTAGCTGTGTGTGTGCATG
>PVKA01055633.1:0-10231 GCA_004027165.1 Ctenomys sociabilis
GAGACCCTGTCTCAAAAAGACAAAAAAAAAAAAAAAATTTCTTTTTGAGGGTGGTGATTTGAAATAGAATTTTGCTATGTAGCCCAGGCTGGCCTCGAATCCCTGGAATGGAATCTTCTTGCTTCAGCCTCCTGAGTGCTGGGATGATGGGTGTGGGACAGTGGTATCCTCTATCCTATCCCCTCTCTTCTCCTTATTCTTCTTTTTGTATTTTTAAGGAAGGGTCTACAGGGTGTTCAGGGTGGTTTTTTTTTTTTTTTTTTTTTTGAGCCAGGGATTGAACTCAGGCCCCTGCGCTTGCCAGGGAAACGCTTATTATACTGAGCCATCTCCCCGGCCCTTCTCCTTATTCTTCAGCGGGGACAGGCTCTCACCATGTAGTTCAGGCTAGTCTTGAATACACTATGTAGTCCAGGTTGTCCTTGAATTTGCAGTGATCCTCCTGCCTCAGCCTCCCAGGGCTGGGATGACAGGGCATAATTCAGCCCCTAGTAGCAATTCCTCAGACACGCCGAGCCAACCTGGGACAGTCATGTGTCTCTGAGCCTCAGTGGCCCCTCCAGGCCACAGGAATTCACTACATTTCCTCCCCGGCTCCCCTGATCAACAATTAGATTGGTGTGCGGGAAGAGTGAACTCTGGAGAACAGGATTATTCACACAAAGCCATCATAACTGAGTCTGCCTAACGGAAGCCACCTGGGTAGGTGCAGACTCCAGCTATGAACCACAGGTAGAAGGGTATGGTGGTTGTCACTGCTGAGTAATAAACCATCCTGGCACACAGGATGCGGCAGTGGCTGGTAGCTTCTCAGGGCTTCGTGGTGGGGGAGGCTGGTGCCACTGGGCTGTGGGCTGCTGTCCAGGAAGCCAGGCAGCTGGGTGTCTTCCCAACCGACAGCGGCCTCTCAACCCCGAGGCTTCGCAGCTCGGCTCCTGCCACATTGTTCCAGAGCAGGTCACAAGTGCCCCAGATTCAAGGGGAGTGGGATTCCAATTCACACAGCAGTCCCAGAAGCAGCCCGAGGTAGGGGGCTTGGAGCCGTGATCCCAGGGAGCCTGTGCTAAGATCCTTGCCAAGCCTCGTCTTGCAGCGCCACCACCCCTTGTATCTCCTGATCCCAACCTGGTGACCCTGCTGAGGCAAATGAAGATTTTTGTCCTACTCTGGCCACCCCACTCTGCTTCCTGCAACCCACAGCCCTACTACCTGCCCTTCAGAACCGGAGATTGAACTCAGGCCCTTGCACTTGCCAGGGAAGCACTTATTCCACTGAGCTATCTCCCTGGCCACTGCTCATCTTGCTTCCTGGAGGGGCCACAGGGCACCACAGCCTCCTGTGTGAGTCTACCCGGATCCAGCATGAGGGGCCCCCCTCCACCACCTTTCTGTAAATGTGCTGTGGAGGCCTGTGGGCTGATCTAGGGAACTGGCCTGCATGCGGTTTCTTTGCTGCAGAAAAGCTGACCCTCTTGCCTCAGCCTCCCGAAGCACAGGGATGACCTGTGCACCTTAAGCCTGGTTGCTTGCTGCTTTTATAATTTAGAGTGAGGGCTAAGGAGATGGCTCAATGGAATAAGGGCTTCCCTGGCAAGCCCAAGGGCCTGAGTTCAATCCCCAGTTCCACCAAAAAAAAAAAAAAAAAAAGAATCAATTCTTTAAAAGCCGGGCGTGGTGGCGCACGCCTGTAATCCCAGCACTCGGGAGGCTGAGGCAGGAGGATTGGTATGAGTTCGAGACCAGCCTAAGCTACAAAGTGAGCTTAAGGCCAGCCTGAACTGCATAGTGAGACCCTGTCTCAAAAAGACAAAAAAAAAAAAAAAAAAAAAAAAAAAAAAAAAAAAAAAAAAAAAATATATAATTTAGAGTGAACGACGTGTCGGGCGCAGGGCAGAGCGCAGGCGTTTAGGGCAAGGCCCGAGGCTGGGAGTCTGCTGCCTGCATGGAGTAGACAAGGCCCAGGTCTGGTGATCAAGGCCTTTTCCTGGCTGTGGCTCGGAGAGGACATCGGTGCCCCCACTGTGTCCACAGCGCTGCGCGTGGGCGGCGCGGCCCTTGGCTAAAGCCTGGAGTCGGGACACTTTGGTTTGCAGTGTCGAGTGGATGGGCGCGTCCTGGGCATTCTGCACAGGCACGGCCTCGGGCCCGGAGGCGCACCACGAGTGCCAGGCCAGGACCGACTCCTGTCTCATGGACAGTGTGACGGAGGGGTGACCAGGCAAGTTGGCCTCCGAAGCCCTCGTGAGCTCAGTCTGGATCCCAGTCCCGGTGTCAACACACCCGCCGGGACAGCTTCCGGAGCCTGACCGCGGAGTCCTGAGGGAGGGCGGGCACAGGGGCCATGACGCAGTGCCCTGTGTGCAGAGGCCCGTTTATGTGACTGAGCCAGTGTAGGGACAGCAAGGACGAGGGAGCACAAGGAGTCCTCGGCTTGCTGCCTCGGCGCCAGGGAAGCCCGTTGCCCCCCAGGACTTGGAGGCGGGGGGGGGGGCTGCAGGGGAGGAGCAGCAGGTGCGGAGGTCCAGAGATAACAGGAGCCCAAGAGGGGGCGTCTGAACGTCAGCGGGGCCACGTGGGCCTCGGGGAGGAGCATGTCAGACAGGCTTCTAACCAGCCACCTTCTGGATGAGAAATAAAACTCTGGAGTGGGATTTAGTGGTTGTTTTCTTTTTGGTACTGGGCTTTGAACCGTGCATCTCATACTGAGACAGGGTCTCTCTAAATCTCTTAAGTGCCCCAGACTAGGTTCGAACTCACCATCCTCTTGCCTTAGCCTACCAGAGTGCTGGGATTTAAATTTAAAATTATGTGTCCGTGTTGCTGGGCATGGTGACTGGCACACACCTGTAACCCCAGCACTCGGGAGGCTGATGCAGGAGGATCTCTGTAAGTAGGAAGCTAGCCTGGGATACAGGGTGAGCTCAAGGCCAGCCTGAGCTGTATAGCGAGACCCTGTCCCAAAAATAAATAAATAAATAAATAAATAAATAAATAAATAAATAGGGGCTGGGAAGATGGCTCAGTGGAATAAGCGCTTCCCTGGCAAGTGCAAGGGCCTGAGTTCAATCCCCGGTTCCATAAAAAACAAACCAACCAGAACAGTCAAAAATAATAATCGTGTGGAATATGACCACCAGGGGGCGCACAGGGAGCAGATTATCCCCAGGAGTTTGGGGGTAGCGGAGGATTTCTAGCTGGAGAGGTCTGGATTTCACAGCACAGCTGCTGGCAGCTCTGCCTCACCACCAGCAAAATCGTAACTTTTAATTTTTTGGTTAGAGGGCCTCACTGTATGCCCATCTGGCCTTTAACTCACAGCAATCCTGCCTCAGCCTCCTAAGTGCTGGGATCAGAGGTGTGCACCACCACACCTGGATTTTTCTTTTTGGAACAAAGGATTAATTAAACCCAGCTCCTGGCACGTTATGCGAGTGCTATATGCATCAGAGTTACATCCCAGTTTAATTTTTACCTTTTTCTTTTGAGATAAGGTGTCACTAAGTTGCCCAGGCAGGCCTGCAGCTATAGATCTTCCCATCTCAGTCTCCTGAGTGGCTGGGTTACGGGTCTGTGCCTCCGTGCCCAGCCCTCTCCTTGGAAAGGCCCTTATGTTCCTTACTTTTAATTTTTTTTAGTAAGGGTCTACGGGGTCTCACTACATAGATTGGACTTGCAGTGATTGCCTGTGTTCAGCCTCCCAAAGAGCTGGGATTATAGGTGTGCCGCTACGCCTGCCTCAATCGCGGGCATTTACTTTTAAATTGTTAAAAGACTTTGACTCAGCATATTAAGCGCCTCCTTAGGCAGATGCAGGGACCAGGGTTCTCAGGGATCAGGGTTTGATCCCCAGCATGCCATGCCAGCCCTACTCCCAGGGGCATGCTGAGATAGTGATTGAGACTGGGCATGGTAGCGCATGCCTATAATCCCAGCACTTGGGAGGCTGAAAACAGGAGGATCACTAGGAGTGGGTAGTGAGACCCTGTACCAAATATATTAAAAATAATAGGGCTGGGGAGATAGCTCAGTGGCATAAGCACCTGCCTGGCTAGCACAAGGTCATGAGTTCAATCCCCAGTACCCCGGCAGCAGCAGCTGCTCCCCGCCCTGGGTGAGGGCGATGTTCACCCACATGAGCCTTGGCTTCCAGTTGAGAGAGGAGCGCTGTGTGGCACTGCATATGGGGTCCGCGAGGTTCTGAGGGCAAAGGAAATGATCGCCGAGGCGTGGCACGGTGCCTGGTGCAAGGCGAGCGCTTAGCAATGTTAGCTCCTTCCATAGGTGGTTTTGTTGCTGTTTTGGAGACTCGAGGCCCCAAACCCAGCACCTTCCTGCCTCAGCCTCTGCAGGGCCAGGTTATAGGCAGGTAGCTCTGTACCGTGCATAGCTGCTGCTTCACGATGCCTCCCAGTGACTTTGCACACAGGAGATGAGAGGTAAAGCTTACTGAAATTGTCATTTTCTTTCCTACAGTGCTGGGGTGGGACCGACTGTTTCCTGTGGAGGTGTTGCTTCATTCTCCAGGGCAGGGTTGCCTCGGTCTCCCTGCAGCAGTGCCCCCCCTGGGCAGAAGTGCGGCTCAGCCTCCTGTGGCTGTGGGCAGCGCGACGGGTACCCTGCACTCGACTGCTGCCTTCCTAGAATCATAGCCGCGGGCTGCAGGGCATGGGCAGGAAGTCGGAACGCTCAGGGTTAGAACAATGGGCTCATGGAGCCTGGTCCTCACACCCCTTTTTAAATTGGGGATAAAGGGGTTGAGCCTCGGCCTGGCAGAGCTGATCAGCACCCCACTGTTGAGCCCCCCTCACCCCAACTTTATAAAAATTTATTTATTTATTTAATAAAAATTTCTGAAGCTTCTTGAAAATTCACCCAGGCAGGTCTCCCAACTCTCCATGCTCCTGCCTCAGCCTCCCAAGCAGTGGGGATTGTAGGCACCCAGCTTTCACGTGTGATTTGGATGCCGACTGCTCTGCAGCTCCTCCCTGCCCACTGCCCATTGGAGTGGCCACGAGCCACCACCGTGCTCCTCAGACTGCCCCGTGGCCTGCTGCTCACAGCTACCAGGCAGCCTCCAGCCCCAGGACCTTGGTACCCTCTGCCCCCAGAATGTGCTTCCCTTAATCTTTCTTCTGGGTTGTTCTTTTTTTTTTTAAATTTGTTTATTTATGACAGTGTCTCGCTACACATCACGGATTCTTTTTTTTGGGGGGGAGGGGGGTTCAGCTCAGCCCGCCCTGGAGGGAGGGGCTGGCATGGCATGTGGTGCTGGGGATCGAACCGCAGTCCCTGAGAGGCGCTGTAGACTGCTGAGCTATCTTGCCAGCCCTGGGTTGTTCTTTTAGCATCTTCTTAAATGTCCTGTGGTCGGGATGTGGCCTCGGCAGAGGCAGGTGACCTGCCAAGCACAGGCGACTGTCACTGGCACAGTGCCTTGTTTTTCCCAGTTCAGAAGTCACCTCTGTGGGTGGCTGGGGATAGCTGGTACCTAGCACCCTCTGGTGGCCTCTTTGGAAAATGCAGCCTATTCTGCCCACAGTGTAGGCTGGGCTTGATCTTGGGATCCTCCTGCTTCAGCCTCTGGGGTGCTAGGATTTCCAGCAGGTGCCACTATGCCTGTTTGGGGACTGTGGCTCTTGATAATAAATAATCTATGTAAGGTGCCAAGCTCAGGGCCACCCGATGGGGTTGTTATGATGACCACCGTCCACCCAGATCCTGCCAGGTGCCCCACCCACCTGGGGATGCTTTCTCCTTCATCCCATACCCCACGATGTACCTCGGACCCTGCTGGATTCCCCTGGAAACACCAGTGCCTCCCTGGCCAGACTAAAGAAGCCAGACACAGCACTGGGTGCTTTTAATTCTAAAGTGGACTGTGTCTGTCATCTGAATGTCCTTTGGGCCCAGGCGACAGCCCGCTGGGACCCAGGCTATGAAGCAGAGTCTGGGTTACCTAAATGTTCCAGGTTTTGGCACAAGGGCCCCTTTCACTGGGTAAATGGAGACCTTCGGTCATTGGTTCTGGAAGGGACAGATCACACTGGCCCAGTGGTGAACCAAGATGCATGCCTGGTTGACGCCAAGACTGGGTCACATGATGGCCCAGCCTGGGGCAGGGTGAGGTGGGAGCTGGGCTGGTCAGTCGGACAGCACAGCTGTGTCAGCAGGGATCACACCGCCTGCCACCTGCTCCACCACCTCCACCCAGCGGCCCTGAAGCTCTTCCGTCTCAGCTCTGAACGTGAACAGCTGGCCTGACTGCTGCAGCTGGAAGGCGCGAGGGTCCCCCTGTGGCCCAGCTGTCACCTGGTAGCCCAGTAGTGGGATGGAGGTGAGCGCCCGCACGTCCTGGGGGAGAGAGAGGTGCAGCTGCCAGACCGGGGTTGGTACTGCGGTCCAGGCCTCTACTATTTATATACAGAAAGGGTCTCTATACGTGGTCAAGTGGCCCAGGCTGGGCCCAAGCTTGGGATGCTCTTGCCTCAGGCCCCACAAGTACTAGGGTTACAGGTGTGTGTCACTATGCCTAGCTTAATTAAAGGCAGCTTTGGGGGCTGCTCACCGCCAAACCCTGAAGGTGGGCAGCTGGCAAAGGGACTGGAGAGAGGGGAGAGCCCTGCCCCCCAGGGTCCGTTTCCCAGCCTGACAGAACCAAGGGGTACACGGAGGGCGGGTGTTACCTGTGGGGCTGCATAGACGTAGAGCACAAGGGGGTCATCCCGAGGGATCACGCACCAGCTGCGGCTGCCACTCCGGCCCCACTTGTCCCCAAGCAGCTGCAGGAAGCCGCTTATCACGCTGCCCTCGGGCCCAGCTGCAGCTCCTTTCTGAGGCAGAAAGGGACAGAGCAACAGGTGGGGCCAGGGTGACCAGGGCAGGGCAGGGGGCAGCCAGGATGAGTGTCCTGGAACAGGCTGGCACCTTCCCCATCTCCAGTGTCCACCTGTCCTGAAGGGGGCTGTGCTTGTGGCCAGGGCCTGGGTTCACAATGGACATGGGATTTGGGTGCACTAGGGGGTCCTCAGAGTTGCACAGGTGGTCCTGAGTCATTGTGTGTCAGCTGTCTGAGCCTGGGTCTCCTTGAAAAGGACAAGCAACCTGGCGTCTGCGATCTGCCTGCCTGGAGCCTCTGTCCCTGCCTGTGACTAGGGCAGGCCACGGGCCCAGGTGGCCACGCCTCCACTGGTGGGCTAGAGTGTTTCATACCATGTGGCCAGCAGGCTGCGTCCTTGTGGCTCAGGCCTGAGGGCAGAGACGGGGTCTGGGACGATGCAGCAGCCCCTTCACAGCCTCACCTGCAGGATACCCCGCCTGCGGTCCTTGCGGTCCTCAGGAAGCACGCGGCCGGTCAGGAAGGTGTAGCACGCCGCACACACGCGGTGTGGCTGGCCCGGGTCATACTGCAGCTCGGCACGGTAGTCAGAGCAGCGGGCACAGACGACCTGCAGGAGCTCCAGCCTAAGGTGCTGCCTGGCGGGGTGGGCACCCGGCCAGGAGGAAGGAGGAGCAGCTCCCAGAGGCGCCCACGGCTGGCCCTGTACTGCTTCCCTCTGCCCACCCTGGCACCTCCTACCAGCTGGCTTTTGCAGGTGTGGCTCAGCCAGGAGAGAGGCCGGCGGCCTGCCAGCTGGTGGGGGGAGGGGCAGCAGAGAGAGGCACTGCCCCACCCTCCAGGTACCCGTGGGGCGGGCGGGGGAGACAGAAACTGGCACCCAGTCACTCAAATAGTGACTCAGCAGCAGCCAGGGCCTGGAGCCTCAGAGCAGAGGTCACACGGCAGGGCAGGCTCGTCATTGGCTGTGGGCTGGGACAAAGCCAGAGCTTCCCGCAGCCAGGAAAGTGCCCTGCTGAGCTGGGGGGGGCACGCAAAAGAATAGGTAGATTGTCATGTTTTATATATACATATGTATTTATATATGATATACGTATATATATTATACACACACAGATATTATATATATATATATATATATATATATATATATATACTTTTTTTTTTTTTTTTTTTTTTTTTTTTTTTTTTTTTTTTTTTTTTTTTTTTTTTTTGGTGGAACTGGGGATTGAACTCAGGCCCTTGCGCTTGCCAGGCTAGCAAAATTTATTTATTTATTAATTTTTAATTTTTTTTTTTGGCAGAACCAGGGATTGAACTCAGGCCCTTGCGCTTGCCAGGGAAGCACTTATTCTACTGAGCCATCTCCCTCCACACAGTTTTTAAATTGAGAAATATAAATTAATATAGTGAGCAAATGCTCATTTTCTTTCTTGACTCAACATTTATTATTATTATTACTATTATTATTGTTATTATTATGAAACGGGCTCATAATATATAGTTCAGGCTGGCTTCGAGCTCACTTTGTAGCCCAGGCTGGTCTTGAGCCTACAATGATCCTCCTGCCTCAGCCTCACGAGTGCTGGGATGACATATGTGCCACCACGCCCAATTCACTCAGTGAGTTTTAATAAGTCACAGGAAAGCCGGGCATGGTGGCGCATGCCTGTAATCCCAGCACTCGGGAGGCTGAGGCAGGAGGATTGTTGTGAGTTCGAGACCAGCTTGAGCTACAAAGTGAATTTAAGGCCAGCCCGAACTGCATAGTGAGACCCTGTCTCAAAAAGACAAAAAAAAAAAAAAGTCACAGGAGCTGCTTACAAGGCTGGGCGCATGAACTGGAGCGAGGCCCAGCCAGCTGCGAGCGCCCTCTTCCTTACAGATGTGAAGACAGTAGGTGGCTGGTAACTGTCACTTGTGTCTGGATGAAGGTGTGCCCTGGGTGCTAGGGGTCATGTGTCCCACTGCAGTGAAACACAGCCGGCTACACCTCCTGTCCCCGGGGACATAGCCACAGAACCCCTCGGGTGCCCTGGGCAGGGCTTGCGGGGATGGGCGTGGCACTTACGTAGCCGCAGGCTCGGCAGTGGTGGCGCCGGCGCGTCAGGGCATTGAAGGGCTCCTGACAGCGCATGCACATGGTCACCATCTTGTCGCGCACCCACTGTGGGGCCCGGAGGCCCAACTCCTCGGATGGAAGCTGCAGGGGAGAGGGGGTGTGGAGGCGTGGACTAAGTTTGTGTTCCCCCACCACCTCACCCCCGTGGGAGGCCATTGCCGCCCCCCACACTGCCTTGGGAGCCCCACTCCCCGTACCTCCTGCTCCTGGGTGGCGCCTTCTGGCCCCTGGGCTGCAGCCCTAAAGGTCTCGCTCCGCCTCCCGAGGTGGTCGACGGCCGCCTGGCAGGCCTGGGGCACAGGGTCGGGCGTTGGCTTCTCCATGTCCACCCACCCGGCACCCCACAGTCACGGTCTGCAGCCCCAGGGCCGCCCTGGGTCCAGAGCACGTGCGGATCTGGAGAGGATGGGAGATGCACCAGGCGGGGCCTGAGCCCTGGCAGGGTCCAGCCCGGCTGTACCTGCATCCAGGACAGCATCTCCTCCTGGGACCTGCGGGAGGCAGTGTGTGAGGCTGGTGTGGCGTGGAGCACGTGTCCCAGAGTCCCTGGTGTCCCCGCGTCCCCACCTACCGGGCCTGCAGCTCCAGCGTGCGCTGCCTCCCGGACACCAGGAAGCAGTGTGGGAACTCAGAGTCTGGCAGCGCCCGCACCTGCAGGGCCAGGGCGGAAGGAGGGCGGTGCCTGTCAGCCCGGTACCAAGAAATAGTCACATTGAATGCACAGGGACAGGGAGCATGTGGCCACCTCCTAGTCCTGCTGGGCCAGCTGGGCCTGTGCCGTGCACGGGCTGTTCCTGTCTCTCTCTGCGATACTGGGGCTCACACTGTTTTTATCTCATATAGTTAGGTTCAGGGTCAGCTGAGACCTCTGCCAGCCTGCCCAGTGCCGCTGTACCAATTAGGAAAGGGTCCTCTGCCTTGCAAACACTTTATTGACATCTGTTGGCAAGCTGGCATCACACTCAGATTTTGTTGGTTGGTACAAGACAGTTCACTGTCATCTGCCAGGCAGTGCTCGCTATAAATATCCCACCTATGATGGTGTACCACAGCGTACCACAGCCGCCAGATCTGTGGTCAGCTGCAGGCAGAGCCTCTTAGAACGAGGTGTCTTGTGCAGTGCACACCCTGCGCAGCTGTACATGCTGCCCCCAGGGGTATGTGTGTTCACACCCCTTCTTTCTTTTTAGATTAGCCCTGAGCAGGATGGCAAAACAGTATGACTGCAGAGGATCAGCTGCTGAGGGTGAGGGCTCTCTGACGGGGTGTGTGTG